>PVIY010052553.1:0-15116 GCA_004026745.1 Myrmecophaga tridactyla
CTATGTATCTATCTAATGATCTGTCTTCTCCTCTCTCTCTTCCCATGGTTCACTTTGTGACTGTCTAGAAGTCATGGCTACCAACCAGGAGGCTTGGCTATGTGCTTTCTCTTTTCTTCTATCTATCTATCTATCTATCTATCTATCTATCTATCTATCTATCTATCTATCTATCTATCTATCTATCTACCTACCTACCTACCTATCTATCTATCTATCTATCTATCATCTATCTATCTATCTATCTATCTATCTATCTATCTATCTATCTATCTATCTATCTATCTATCTATCTAATGATCTGTCTTCTCTCTCTTCCCATGGTTCACTGAGACTTCCTCATACTATCTCCTACTTCCCCTCTGGAGACCACCTCTTGACACTACTCATCTAATAGCATTTCTTCCTGTTAAGACCCTTCCTTCTGCTGGAGGAGGCTCTTTTCATTGACAGATGTCCTCTCCATGAGGACTGAATCCATAAAATCTCCTCCTTTCTCCCTTCTGGCTTTAAATGCCTTCTGAATCATTCCATCTTTGTAACACAGGATTCTGGGATAAGAATTCTTGTAAAAAATAAGGTATTGTCTCTGACATTCTAGGGAGTCACCTCTGGTTTATGCCCATAGAAATTGGGTAGTTTCCAGTGGGAGTTTCTCCCCTCCAGGCTTTGATCATTTAGTCTCTATCAAGCTGTGTTGTTACCAAATATAAAGTTTCCATTCTTCTAGAAGATCCTCACTTTTTAGAGCTCAAGAAACAGGAAACTAGAGAACAAAGGTATTCCTGGGAACATTGTCCTAGACTTCTCTCAGGTGGGGTGAGCCCCCACTTCTGGAAAATAAACTTAGATATCTCCCAGAAAGGAAAATCCCAGGGATGCCTGGTGACTTTATTCCCCATGTTCCCAAGGCATTGTACTGGTGAGGAAGCTGTATGGTACATGAATACCTAACTCTTCAGGAGCATTGTTCTGGAGTTATTCCAGGCAAAGGTAGGATTTAAGTCCCTGACCTGTATTTGGAAACACCTTAGAAGCATAGATCCAGACATCTCTCAAGAAAGGTATGGTATTGGGGTTTGAGTCCCTAACTCCTTGAGAGCCTTTTTCTGAAATTCTTGTGGGCAAGGATGGTATTCAAGACCCTAACCTAAACTCCCCAGAAGTACAGACCCAGATGTCATGGGACATTCCTTCCACAGAGATGTTAAGACTTTGCTCCCACAGAAGGGACCTGCCCCACATAAGAGTGTATAAGACAATGCTTCCAGGAATATCTTCATCCTCTAGTTTCCTTGCTCACTGAGCTCTAAAAAAATGAGAACCCTCAAAAAGAAGGGAAGCTTTAAATTTGGCCACAATGGGTATACATAGAGACTGAATTATCAAGGTCTGAAGGGGAGACACTCCCATTGGAAAGTACCCAATTCCCATGGACATAAATCAGAGGTGTCTCTAGAATGTGAAAAAAACACCTTGTTTGGCACAGGAATCCTTAGCTCAGCATACTGTGATACAAATGAAGAATGACTCAGAAAATGCTAAGAGCCAGAGAAAGGAGAAAAGAGACTCTCATCAAGGCAGTGAAGAGGACCTCTGCCAAAGAGTGATAAAGGAGTAGATCCAGCAAGAGGACAGTTTTGAAGGGCAAGGAAATGTTACTAGGTGAGTGGAGATCAAGAGGTGGTCACCAGACGGGAGGAAAGGAGAGAGTGTACAGAAGTCTCAGAGAGAGGACACAGATGCATGAGAAAAGCAAGCAAGAAAGAAAGTAAAAGCACAAGGCCAGACCTCATGGTTAATAGCCATGACTAATTGGTCCAGAAGATCAGAGAGAAGTGTCTCCTGGCTGGCTTGCCAAAATATGTTGCTGGATTGTGTTCCTATGTTCTTAGCCATGCCATGGTTAGTAATTCAAGGACACAGCACAGATGGAGTAGGCAGGCAGAAAGTTTATTAAATACATATGCAAAGAGGAGTGTGCGGGCACTCTCACAAGAAAAGAGAGATGAGAGGCCCTGGCATCATGGGAAAATTTGATTCTATAGATTTCTTTTTCCTTTTGCAATTTTTAAACTATTTTACTACTCTCCTCTTTTTTGTGGATGTTGTATCATAGATGACTTACTCAGGAAGGGTTGTTTGGCCCTAGATGCTGTTTATAACTAGCTGTATTTACTTTCCCTTCCCCCTCCATTTTCAGGTATGTTCTCCTACCCTCCCTGTTCTCCATGGTGGTGCTTAGTGGGAGATAGTGCATTTAGATGGGTCAACTGCCACCGGTTGTTTTGCACAGTTGGATAGTCCTGGGGAAGTTGTCTGTGCAGGACAGGCCCCAATGACCATGATTAATGCCTTTGCTCAAGGGCTTTTTCAAGGTTTTCTTCTAAAGTTAATGTTCTAGCCTGTCTCAGTTACCCAGTTAGAAGAGTGACTTATGGAGGTCAGGTGATCAGAGGAGTTTAGCTCAGGGCTGTCTCACAGTAGGTCCATGGATCTTCAAATTCATGCTCTGGTGCTTTCCTCAAATCTCTAAGGAATGACTGAATGGACATATTCACCAACTGGCAGAATCCCCACATTGGTTCCATGACCTGTGGAGTGAGGGATATTATGGTAGAAAAGGCCAAGTGGGAGCCACTAGAATTGCCTCTATCTATAAAAATAATAAACTCAAATCAGTATTACATTTCAGAAAGTATTGCACATAATAATGTCACCATCAAGGACTTGAGGGGTGCAGGAGCAGCAATTTCCACCCCTTTCAACACTCCTATTTGGCCTGTGCAGAAAGAGATGGCACTTGGATTAAGACAGTGGACTATATTAAATTTAATCAGATTGTGACTGCAATTGCAGAGGTTGTGTCATTACTTCAACAAATCAACACATCTCCTGGCTCCTGGCATGAAGCCATTGATCTGACAAATGCTTTTTTTCTCAATACCTGTTTGTAAAGACCACCAGAAGTAGTTTGATTTCACCTGGCAAGGCCAGAAGTACACTTTAACAGACATACCTCAGAGGTATAACAACTTTCCAGCCCTACATATATCAGGATTTAAACTGCAGGGATCTCCATGACCTTCCCTCCACAAGACATCACACTGGTCCATTACATTGACTACATTATACTGAGTGAACCTAGTGAGCAAGAAGTAATACCTACACTAGACTTTTTGGTAAGTCATTTTCTTTGCCGAAGACTGCAAAACAAATCTGACAAAAATTCATGGGACTTCCAAATAGGAAAGTTTCTAGGTGTCCAGTAGTGTCGGGCATGTTGATATCCCATCTAAGGTGAAGGATAGTTACATCTGGACCTTCACACAAAGGAAAAAGAGGCACAATTCCTAGTGGGCCTTTTTGAGTTTTGAGGTCACCATATTCCTCATTTGGATGTGCTACTCTTGCTCACTATCAAGTAACCTTAAAGTTGTTAATTGTGCATGGTCCAGAACAAGAGAAAATTCTGCAAAAGATACAAGCTACCATGTAAACTGTTCTGCCACCTGAGCAATATGATTCTATTTGGAGTCTCTGGCAGACCCTTACAGGTGAACCATAATGCAAACCACAAGATTTTGAAGCAAAGGACTACCATCTCCTGTAAATAACTATGCTCCTTTAGAGAAGAAGCTGTTAGCTTGTTACAGGACTTAAGTAGAGACTGAATGCTTAGCAATGGGCCCTCAATTCCCCATGTGACTCTAGCTCCTTACCAGGAATTGGTGCTGTCTGAACTACCAGGCCATAAAGGTGGGCATGTAAAGCAGCACATCATCAAATGGAAGTGCTGTGTACAACATAGGGCTCAAACAGGCCTTCAAGCTGCAGGTACCTTACATACAGAACTGGCCCAAATGTCTATGGACTCCACTTCTGCCACATAACCTTCTCTCTCCCAGGACACCACTATGTTCCCATGGGAAGTCACTTAAGACCAATAGATTGAGGAAAGAGAATATTTGCATTTGTTTACAGATGGTTCTGCCTGGTATGCAGGTATGACCTAAAAGTTGATAGCTGCAACAACAGAGCCCCTTTCTGGGACACCTCTGAAGGGAATTCCACTCAATGGACAGAACTTTGAGGAGTGCAGTTCATTCTACATTTTGCATGGGAGATGTTTTAATTTGCAAAAGCTGCCAGCATGGGATATACCAGACTGTTTGGCTTTAAAAAGAGGAATTTAGAAAGTTACAAATTTATAGTTCTAAGGAAGTGAAAGTGTCCAAATTAAGGCACCAACAAGAGGTTACCTTCACTCAAGAAAGGCTGATTGGTGTAGAATACCTCTGTCAGCTAGGAGGTCATGTAGCTGGCATCTGCTGTTCTCTTGCTCCTGGGCTCTGTTGCTTTCAGTCTCTGTCCATGTGGGTTCATCACTTTGCCTCTCTGTAGCTGGCTTTCATCTCTTGGTTTCCCTTGGCTCTCTCCGGGTTCTGGATTGCTTAACATTCATGACAGTATCTTCTCGGCTCCAAGCATCTCCAACTATCCATGGCTCTGTTCTCCAAGTATCAGCATCTGTATCAGCTCTGCTTTGAACTTTTTGTTGGCTCTCCCTCTGTTGGCTCTGTTGCTTATGACTCTCTCTAAACTGTTTCCTCTTTTAAAGGACTCCAGTAAACTAATCAAGACCCACCTGGAATGGATAGAGTCACATCTCCATCCAATCAAAAGACCACACCCACAATTGGGTGTGTCACATCTCCATGGAGGCAATATAAAGTTTCCAACCTACAGTTTTGAATCAGGATTAAAAGAAACAGCTGCTCTCACAAGATTGGATCAGGATTAAAACATGGCTTTTCTGGGGTACATAGTACTTCGACACTGGCTCAGGAGGAGAAGGGCCAGAGGTGTGATTGTATTTCAATTCATGGGCTGTGCCTATTTGTTTGGCTGAATGGTCAAAGAATTGGAAGAAATACAGTGAGAAGGAGGTCAAGGGGAGTGGTATGTGGACAGAACTTTTTGAATTAGAAAAATGTGACGTTATTTGTGTCCCATGTGAATGCTCACCAGCGGGTGACTTCAGCAGGGGAGGATTTTAATAAGTGAATAGAATGAATCATTCTGTGGATACCAGTTGACCTCTTTCCCCAGTCACTCCTGTGACCCATGGGTTCATATGCAAGGTGACAGTCATGACAGAAATGGAGATTATGCATGGGTTCAGCAGCATGGACTTGTACACACCAAGGATGGCCTGGCTGCACCAGTGTTGAGTAATCAGTCTGCCAGCAGCAGAGCCCAACATTGAGAACCTTGTATTGCATCATACCCAAGGTGATCAGCCGGCTTGCTGATGGTAGATTGATTGCATTGTACCAATTCATTACAGAAGGGGCAGCATTTTCTTCTTATTGAAATTTATGGATTTGCTTTCCTTGCACACAGTGATCTGCCAAACTGTTATCTATGGACTTACAGAATGGATAGTCCTCTTCATTATGTCTACTTAGCATTGCTTCTGAACAAGGAACTCACTTCATACAAAACGAAATATGGCAATGGGCACATGCTCATGGAAATACCGGGTTCTATCATATTTCCCATAATTCTGAAGCAGCTGGACTGATACACCAATCATGGACTCCTTTAGGTGGAAATGCCTTGTAGAACAGGGACAGTGTTCCCCAGGAGGCTGTATATACACTAAATCAGTGTCCATTATAAGTGTTGCACTAGCAAAAGTATTGCTTCCTGTTTCCTTGAACCTGCACATTGTTGTGTTATCTAGTGAAAGAATCCATCCCTTTGAAATGAACATGTCTAGGCTAGCAGGTGCAAGGTCAAGGGGTCCAGCAGTAAAATAATTGCTAGTGTACCACTGGGGTAATTATGAGTGGCACCACTCTTGTTTCCAATCCTTGCTTCCTGAACCTGCAAATCTAAGCTACGAGAAGAATAATAGTTTTTGTAAGATGGTTTTCACAGATATACAATTCTTGGTTGGCATTTATTTTTCTTTTAGCACTTTAAAAATGTTCTACTGCTTTCTTGCCTTAATGGTTTCTGATGAGAAATCAACACAATCTTATTTAGGCTTCCTTGTACAGAACACGTTGTTTATCTATTGCAGCTTTCCAAATTCTCTATCTCTTCCATTCAGTATGTTTATAGTGATATATTTTAATGAGGGTCTAGTTGAGTTTATCCTGTTGGAGTTCACTGAGCTTCTTGAATATATATATCTTTTAACTTAGCAAGTTTACAGCCATTATTTCTTAGAATATTCTTTATGCCCCCTCTCAATTTTCTCCTTCTGGATAGCCACAGTGTGTATATTTTTACATGTCATAATATCTCACAGGTCTCCCAGGCTCTTTAACATTTCTTCATTCTTTTTTCTTTCTGATCCTCAGAATGAATACTTTCAGTTATCTCATATTCAAGCTCACTAATTCTTTGTTTTGCCCATTCCAATCAGCTATTGAAACATCTGGGAAATTTTTATTTCTATTACTGTGCTTTCAAACTCGATTTTTGACTTTCTATGATTTCTATACCTTTATTGACATCCTCTTCTTGTTAATTAATGATTTTACAGATTTACTTTAGTTTTTTGTCCATGCATTCCTTTGCTCTTGAGCATATTCAGTGTCATAATTTGAAATTCTTTTCTGGTATGTCCAAGATCCAGTATCTCTTGGTAATATATGCTGATGCTTTTTCCTTATCAATTGTGTCAGCCACTATTTTCTGTTTGTTTGTATGCTTTATAATCTTTTGTTGCAATATGGGCATTTGAGTATTTACTAATGAAATTTAGACACTGAACTGTCTTCTCCTTAAGCTTTTATCCAGATAGATCTATGACAGAGATTTCCTTGAATTCCAGGAGCTAACAAATAAATAAAGATAGAAAAATGGAGAAACCATCTTTCCCAATCTGCAGATTGGATTGTGTGAATGCTTTCCTTCAAGCTTAGCTGCCCTAACAATGAGTTTAGAGAAAAGTCAATGGCAAAAGTAGAGGGAAATCTCTGGTCTTTTCTGTGCATTTGTCTTGTCCTGGGCTTATGCACATGGCACTAGAAGTTACCCGGATTTACATGAATCCATATCTAACCATTTTTCCTAAGCAATAGTAATTCCCCATTGTGCGGGTTTGAAATAGTTGCGTACCCCAGAAAAGTTTTGTTCTTCTAATCCTGATTCTACATTGTAGAGTGGGACCCTTTGACTGGATTTTTTTCATGGAAATATAATACATTCAATTGTTGGTGTGAACTTTTGATAAGATGGGGAAGTGATTCCTCCCCTTCAAGTTGGGTCTTATATTAGTTTACTAGAGTCCTTTGACTCTTTAAAAATGGCAAAGAATTTGGCAAAATTGCATACTGTTGTTGGATGGAAGTTGGAATTTAAAGGTGACATCCCAGGTGTGCTGGTTTGAAAGGATGTATGTCCCCTAGAAAAGCCATGTTTTAATCTAAATCCCATTTCATAAAGGCAGAATAATCCCTATTCAATATTGTATGTTTGAAACTGTAAGCAGATAATCTCCCTGGAGATGTGATTTAATCAAGAGTGGCTGTTAAACTGGATTAGATGATGACATGTCTCCACCCATTTGGGTGGGTCTTGATAAGTTTCTGGAGGCCTATAAAAGAGGAAACATTTTTGAGAATGAGAGATTAAGAGAGAGCAAAACCGAACAACATAACAATGAGAAGCAGAGTCCACCAGCCAGCAACCTTTGGAGTTGAAGAAGGAAAATGTCTCCCAAGGAGCTTCATGAAACTGGAGCCAGGAGAAGAAGCTAGCAGATGATGCCATGTTTGCCATATGCCCTTCCAGATGAGAAAGGACCCCCGACTGTGTTTACCATGTGCCTAGATTTGTTGTAATTGGGACTTTTCTTGGTCTTAGAACTGTAAACTAGCAACTTATTAATTTCATTTTTTAAAAGCCATTCCATTTCTGGTATATTGCATTCCTGCAGCTAGCAAACTCGAACACCAAGATAGTTAGCTGAGGAAATTTCCAAACTAAATGTGGAAAATGCGGCCTGGCTGCTACTTTCAGTTTATAACAAAATATGATAGGAAAGGGACAATCTGAGAATAGATCTCTTTGATATAAAAAAGCAGAAATTGATGCTCTGGAAAATTCTGGGATTCTAGAAAGTGAAACCCCAGAGAATAGTGCCCCACACGAGGATTTAATCAAACCTGGAATCAGTCAACCATTTCAGAAATACCCAGAAGTGGAAATGGAGTCATCCAAGAAGGATTTATGGAAGGTAATATTATCTGATGAGTGTGATCCATGTACACTTCGCAGAAAACCAACATATTTCTTGCTAGATATGTATGAACAGAACCACTGCCATTCTGGACTAAAAGGAACTGAAACATGATAGATTAAAGGAAAAATGACTTCCATGGAAGCTAAGGTCTGAGCCAAGAAACCTTGGGCCAGGAGAGCAGACCCACCCATCCATGTCAGAAGGATGAGTTTACCCTAGAAGCAGAGGGTGGGCCCTCTTCCTTAATGTTCAGGAAGATATTCAGTGCCTCAGGCCTCACAGACAGTGGAGCACATACACTGGGGATTGGGGAGAGCATGGTGATTGCTCCATCATTCTGGATGTGTTGAGAGTGTGCCCTAGAGATGGCAGATGCTTAGAGAGGGTAAAGTTGTGAGAAAGGAGGTCCTCTAAATGAACCCTAATGTTGTAACACCCTAACATTTGGAGAGAGGAGGGCCACTGCATAAGCCCTTACAGAGAATGGGATTGCTACTTTCTGAAACCCAGAGGATGAAACATTCTATAAATGATTCTTAGACTTTGAAATCTGATGGAGTTTGCCCTGCAGGTTTCTGGAACTGTTTGGGTCCAGTGGTCCCGCTTTTCCATTCATTTTCTCCCTATGACAATGAGAATATGTATTCTATGACTACCTTCCTCTGTATATTCAAAGCTGATATTTCTCTGAGTTTCATGGGTCCAGAGTCAAAGGAGAACTTTTGCCTAAAACAGATAATTCTTGTAAGTATCTTTGATGAGATTTTGTATGTTTTTTTTTTTACCTTCAATGGTATTTGTGTTGTTACTGAGTTGGTTTAAGACTTTTGTAATATTGTGATGGAACAAACATATTTTGTATAGGGGAACAGCATGTCTTTCGGGGGCCCAGAGGGTGTAATGTGCTGGTGTAAAATGTATTCCCCAGAAAAAGTTGTTCTTCTAATCTTGATTCAATTTTGTAAGGTGGGACACTTTGATTAGATTGTTTCCATGGAGATAAAATTTACTCAGTGGTGGGTATAACTTTTTTATTAGATTGAGATGAGACACTGCCCATTCAAGGTGGGTCTTGATTAGTTCACTAGAATCCCTTTTAAAGGGGAAATATTTTGGAGGGAGCTCATGTGCTTGGAGAAAGCACAGTTGCTTCAGAGCCAATAGAGATGCAGACATTTGGAGATGCTTGGAGTGCCCATAGAATGCGCAAATGCCTAGACATGGATATTTGGAAATGCAAAGCCCATAAGATGTCACCGTGTGTCTGCACCCATCCAAGATGGGTCTTGATTAGTTTACTAGAGTCCTTTAAATGGAAAACATTTTGGATAAACAGCCAATGCAGCCAATGTGGTCACGATTTAAGCCCATGAAATGCCCTCATGACAACAGACAGGCCAGCACTTGCCTGACCAGACAACTGTGCACCACCACCTGGCCAAGTTGACACATGAACCTGACCATGACACCATAGGTCAGATAAGGGTGTGGAATTCTGTATATATAAAGAAATTCTACAATTCAACAACAGAAGGGCAATCAATAAAATTATAAAATGGGCCAAAGATATGAATTGACATTTTTCCAAAGAGGGAATACAGATGGCTAAAAAGCATATGAAAAGATGTTCAACTTCATTAGCTATTAGGTAAATGCAAATTAAAACCACAACGTGCTATCATCTTACACCTACAGGAATGGCTGCTTTTAAACAAACAGGAAACTACAAATGTTGGAGAGGATGTGGAGAAATATGAACACTTATAACTGCTAGTGGAAGGTAAAGTGGTACAGCTGCTGTGGAAAATTGTTTGACTGTTCTTCACAAAGCTAAATATTGAGTTGCTTTATGTGCCAATTTGAAATTATTATGTACACCAGAAAACAACATGTTTTTATTATGATCCAATCTTGTGTGGCCAGACCTATTGTTTCGGGTGGAAACTCTTGATTAGATTATTTCCACGGAGATAGACCCGCTCAATTGTAGGTGTAGCCTTTAGGTTGGATTACTTTCATGCAGATGTGACACACCCATTTGTAGGTGTGGCCTTTTGATTAGATGGAGATGTGACTGCACCCATCCAAGGTGGGTCTTGATTAGTTTACTAGAGTTCTTTAAATGGGAAACATTTTGGATAAACATCTGTAGGAGCCAGGGTTAATGGAAAACCTGCCAAATTTGTTGGGAGCCACTGGCTTCAGAGTGGCATCAGCAGTAAACTGTGGAGACTGTTATCTGCTTAATTGGAGGACAGTCTGAGAAGGAGAGAATGTTTGTTTTTTCTTAAGCCCCAAGGTCTTGTTAGCTATCTCTTGTATGTAGAGAGTAATATACTGAAAAGTAGGCACTCTGTTTTATCAGGAAATGTATGCCTGCTTTTAGTCCCATAAACCTTGCAGTATATAAGCAGGAACTAGTTAAGAATAAAGTTGTCTGTTATTGCTAAGCTTCAGACCCCCTGAACCCGTCTGTGTCTTTCTCTTTCTTTCTTTCTTTCTTTCTTTCTTTCTTTCTTTCTTTCTTTCTTTCTTTCTTTCTTTCTTTCTTTCTTTCTTTCTTTCTTTCTTTCTTTCTTTCTTTCTTTCTTTCTTTCTTTCTTTCTTTCTTTCTTCCTCATCACTCCTTAATATCGTTCGAGCTCTGTTTCATAGGAAGCAACATCTGGCGCCCAATGTGGGGCTCAAAGAAGAAAAGAAGACTCCAAGACACTATTAAGGAACCAAGGAAAAGTCTCCATTAGAGGGACCTGTGTCCAGCCAATAGAAGAGGACTCGAGTCATATTGGTAAAGTACATCATATTGGTAAAGTAAGCATTTTCCTTGTAGCATCAGGGTAATGGGTAATCACAATGGGTGGCTGGAGGAGTATGTGTGTGTATTGAAAACACTGGTAGAAGCTAATGGGGTGCCTGTTAAAACATCTGAATTATTAAGCTTATTTGATCTCATTCAAAAACATTGCCATTGGTTTCACCCTGAGGGTCATAATGTTTTGAATTTAAAACAATGGTGTTTAGTTATGAAGGCTCTTTGGAGGGCTTATCAAAAAGGGGAGACTGTCCCATTATCAGTGTTGGCATTGTGCCATCAAATAGCTGTAGCATTAGATCCCTTACAGTCAGGAAGCGATGACGGGGAAACCGTGATTTTTTCCTGAAAAAATATGACTACGACTGCAGATGTAAATAAAAAGGAAATAAAATTTAATGAGGAGGAGGGTGTGAGGACAGATGAGGAAGATGTTAAATCTTGCACTCTCAGTGCTCTTATCCTGCAGCCAATACCAACCCTTCTTTAAATAAGGCTAGTTTCACTCACCCTCAAGGCTTTCCAGACTTTTATCAAACAAAAGTTACTGTGTGTCTACTTTTCTTCAACAAAATTCCATATTCCCTGCACAAATTTGCAATCTACCTTCTGCCCCTATGCCTAGTCCCTTAATTTTGCAGCCTTCTCAGAATCCATTCTTTACAGCTACTGGTGATTCAGCTATATCCATGAATCGTGTAATAGTACCAAAGCCTGTACCTAAAACACCTATAATGAAATGTCTACTATAGGGATCTCAGCAAGGGGACTTGGAGGCAGTACAACCTTTATCAGCTTTTCCTATGACAGTTAATCACTTGCCCCCCAATCAAAATAATCCTCAGGGCACTTTAGAGATTCATCACCAGCCCATTCCTTTTAAATTGTTAAAAGATTTGAAACAAGCTTGTGCCCAGTATGGGGTGAAGTCTCCATATACTACAGGTTTAATTCAGGGCATGGCTCATGTTGATAAATTAATTCCTTGGAATTGGGAGATGCTAGCTAGAACTGTTTTAAGTACAGCTGAATTTCTACAATTTAAAACATGGTGGACTGATGAAGCTAATCAAGTGGCTAGGAGGAATGCTAATGACCAACCTTCAGTGTTAATAATGGCAGGACAAATTATGGGCACTGGCTAATGGGCAGGTAATGAAAAATAGTTATAATACAATGATAGAGTCATCATCCAAGTCAGAATAGCCTGCCTTGCAGCTTGGTGAAAAATTTCTGTGCCAGGACAGCCTGCTTTAACTTGTGCTAAAGTAATTCAAGGAAATAATGAGCCATATGTCACATTTGTGGCACGTCTAACAGACATGATTCAAAAAACCATGCAGATACCTGAAGCCTGTGATTTAGTTTTAATTACATTGGCCTTTGATAATGCTAACAGTGAATGTTAAAAGGCTATTTAACCCATTAAAGCTGCCGGTGTTTCCATATAGGACTATATAAAAGCCTGTCAGGACGTTGGGTCTACTTCTCATCAAATGGTGTATTGGCAGCTGCCATGAAGTCTAACTTGAATCAAAAGAAAGGAAATTGTTTTAAATGTGGAAAATTTGGGCATTTTCAGAGAAGCTATCAAACTTTTCATGTTAATAATTCCATCCCAACTAAGAAATTGCCATCCAAATTGTGTCCTATTTGTCAAAAGGGCTTTCATTGGGCTAATGAATGTCATTCTAGAATACATAAGAATGGTGCTCCATTGAAAGGGTCAGGAAACTGCCTTCCAGGCTTAGCTCAGGGTCTCAGGACAAACAACATGAGCCAAGCTCCACAGACACAGTATCCTGTCAGCACAGGCAAAAATCATGCATTCCAATCTTAGAGTTAAAAGCTGCAACTCATGGTAGTGCTGCAATAGATCTACCTGCAGCTGAGAATATTTCACTTCAACCTGAAATGGGTATTCAGTTAATTAGCATTGGAGTTTCTGGTCCTCTGCCCAACCATACTGTTGGCTTAATAATTGGAAGAAGTAGTTTAACTAAGCAGGGCCTATTAATACAAATTGGTGTAATTGACAGTGACTATAAGGAGGAAATGAAAATTATGGCTCAATCTTTACAGCCTTTTCAAATTAAAACTGGCAATGAATTGCTCAGTTACTACTTTTGCCTTATAATGTTCCCTCTTCTCTGCCCTTTAACCATCAAGGACGTTTTGGGTCAACTGGAAATGAAATTTATTGGCAAACATTTATTGGGGACAACCACCCAGAAATTACTATTACTATTAAAGAAAAAGTTTTCCTGGGATTGATTAATACTGGAGCTGATGTAACTATCATAGCTAAAAGAAATTGGCCCCAGAGTTGGACATTAAAAAATGTACCTGCTGTTTTTACCGGCATAGGTACCATGGCTGATATTTATCAAAGTACTGAAACATTTGAGGTAATCAGCCCAGAAGGACAAAAATCAACATTACAACTTCTTGTGGCAGATGTAGGTTTGAATCTCCGGGGCAGAGACTTGTTTTCACACTGGGGAGCATATTTACATATCCCCCAATTATCAGAGAAGGCAGAACAACTATAGTTGAAGATGCAATTTCAAAACACTAGGCAAACAAGGGATTATCAAGGGTTAGGATACTCTAAGGAGCAAACAAATTTATAATGGGGGCCATTGAAATGAAGGGCATAATTACCCCAATAACATGGCTTATTACAATGCCAATATGGGTGGATCAATGACCCCTTTCTCAAGAAAAATTAAACACCCTTCACAATCTTGTTGAAGAGCAATTACTATTACAACATATTGAACCTTCCCAGAGTCCTTGGAATTCTCCAGTTTTTGTTGTTAAAAAGAAATCTGGGAAATGGAGAATGCTAACTGATTTAAGGGCAGTAAATAAAGCCGAGTCCTATGGGTGCACTTCAACCAGGGGTCTCAACCCTCTATGATTCCTCAGTCTTGGAAATTGGTTATTATTGATTTAAAAGATTGCTTTTTTACTATTCCTTTGCATCCAGCAGATAGAGAAAAGTTTGCATTTTCTGTTCCAGCACTGAATAATCAGGCTCCGATGCAAATGTATCAATGGTGTGTTTTAGCCCAAGGGATTATGAACAGTCCCACCATGTGTCAACTATTTGTGCATCAAGCCTTACAAGAAATAAGAAATAAATTTCCAGAGGCCCTTATCATTCATTATATGGATGATATTTTAATTGCATGTGACAATGATGACACTTTAGAAAAAGTTTTTGGTGCTATTATAAAAATTTTACCTCAACATGGGTTGCAAATAGCTCCAGAAAAGATTTAAAAAACTGAGCCTTACTTATACTTAAGAATGCAAATAGTGGCTAATAAAATAATTCCTCAAAAAATACAATTAAGATGAGATAATTTACAAACTTTAAATGATTTTCAAAAACTGTTAGGAGATATTAACTGGATTAGACCCACTTTAAGGATTCCTAATTATATGTTACAGAACCTATTTGATATTTTACAAGGAGATTCTGATTTATTAAGCAAAAGGCAGTTAACAGCTGTGGCTGAACAAGAATTACAATTAATTGAACAATGCATTCAAGAAGGACAGCTTGCTCAAATAGATTTAGAAAAGCCTGTTGATTTTGTTATTTTCTTTACAATCTCCCACAGGCCTATTTTGGCAAGATGGTATTTTAAAATAGATTTTTTTATGCCAAATAATCAACAAAAATGTTTAAATATGTATCTGCAAAAAATCATTTCTTTAACAGCCAAAGGTCACCAAAGATATTATCAATTAAGAGGAAATGATCCTAATCGTATAGTGTGTGATCTCACAAAGGGAGAGGTTCAAAGTCTATTTATCTTCCATACCTTTTGGCAAATAGCATTAAGTAATTTTAAAGGACAAATTGATAATCATTTGCCTATATCAAAACTTTTACAATTTCTTAATCATAATGATGAATATGCAACTATGTAACAATACTATAAATTACTGATTATATATGTAGAATGGAATAATGATATGTTAGAAATGTTTTTGTTCATTTGTTGTTAATGTTTTTAAATAAATAAA
>PVIY010052554.1:0-15163 GCA_004026745.1 Myrmecophaga tridactyla
TAACAGGACCATCAGAGAGAGCCTCTGAGGAGGCTTCTAGGACAGGCTTTCATGCCATTTTTCTCCTTTTTTGAAGAGCGTCCTCCTATCCAGAGATCTGTCAGCCGAGTCCCACCTACTTGAGGCTCTCCTTTGGTTTCTATTCATGGTAACTGATTAGTGCTATGTACAGAAATACAGATCTTTTAAAAATATTTGTTAAATAAGGATATAAATACTGAGCTTTAGGATAGTCTGTTGCAGTATTCCTTTTTAGAATAAGTTAACTTTTCACAGGCTTAGGAAGAGCCAGTATAAAAGAAAGAATTTTATCTTCTGGGCTGAGAGAACTTCAGGGGTGCCAATTAGAGAAGAGGCTCTGGGTGACTGCTTACTATCCTTCTTATTACAGATTGCGGGACAAAGGCAAAGTGAAGTCTCTCCCTCCCATAAAGCCAAAGCCCCAGATAGACCAGCGGAAGCCAGAGAAACAGAAGTTATCTTCCAAGCAGGTGAGTTCCATAGGATACAAGGCACATTGGGTATTGCAAAGCTCTGCTGAGGCTGACAGCCGCTTTTGTACCATAGTTAGTTGGGAAAAGAAGAGATGGGATGGGGCTTTTGGATAGTAGCACATTCACAACTGTAGCTTTTTAGAGGGTGTTGAGGTACATGATCATACCCAGTATAATAAAGCAGATACCACTTCCCGTGTGAATACCTCAGAATGCATCTCTAGCTGATCAGGCCTGTTTTTTTTTTAAAAAAAATAGCCATTATGCCATTAGCATATGTAATAAAATTGTAAGAGGTCTTTAATAACTAATATGTACTCCATATTAAAATTTCCTTCATTGTTTGAAAATATTCTTCATAGTTGGTTAGTACACATCAGGATCCAAGTCCATGTATTACACTTGGTTGTTTTGCCTCTAAAATCTTTTTATTCTGTATGTCCACTCTTCTTTACCACCGCACCCCATTTTTTTAAACATTTTTTTTATTGTGAAATATAACACATATACCAAAAAGCAATAAATTTCCAAGTACGTTTTAACACATAGTTATAGAACAGATTTTTAAGTTTGGTATGGTTATAGTTCCATGATTTTTCATTTTTAATTCTAGCTGCTCCAAGACACTGGAGACCAAGAGAAATATAAATATAATGATTCAACAGTCATACTCATTTGTTAAATCCTATCTTCTTAGTTATACTTTCTTTTTTTTCTTTTTTGTGAAAAATAACATACATTCAAAAAAGCAATAAATTTCAAAGTACATCGCAACAATTAGTTGTAGAACAGATTTCAGAGTTTGGCATGGGTTACTATTCCACAGTTTTCACCACACGTCTTTTTAATCCATGCTGTTAATTTACTCTTTAAAATGAATTACATTTTGAATTTGGCTCCTTGCTTCATTGTGGTGTCATTTAACTTGTTACTGTAACACTCCATATTGCTTGTAAACTGGTAGTTAGATTTAGAGCTTCGATTAGATTCAAGTTCAGTTTTCTTGCCAAAAATATTTCATTTGGTGGTGCTGTGTATTTCCTATTGCATCACATCATGAGGTATATAATGTTTGGTTACCTCATTTTTATTGATGCTAAAATTAATCATTAGTAGGGATTGTTTACTCTAGCTCTCCATTTATAAAGTCCCCTCATTTCCCTTTCACCTAATGGTTTTAGAAACCATTGATGATTGTTACTTATATCCATTATTGTATAACAGTTTGCAGAATGGTGATTTTTTAATTCTGTCATTCCTTTTACATTGTTTAGTAGAATTCTAGAAAGAGGAATTTTCCTTTGTCAACTTTTTTATTAACCCAAAAAAGCATTTGTATAGGAAAGGCAGGTTAAATGCTTGGTTCTTTCTCATTATCACTTTCAGAGTAATGAATTGGTACCATATCAACCTCATCTGGTGACCAGTGAGATTTATTAATTCCTTGATGTGTTTCCATCAGATGCATTAATTATTCTTGTCCCATCTTAGGCCAGCAGAGCCCCTTCAGGTGGCTCCTGAGGCTTTCTCACATAACCCTGTTTGTCTTTGGTTAGAGGCCTTGCTTTCTAGTACAACAAAATGTTCCAGGCTAATCTTATAGATGTTTCTTCCTTAGTTCTGAAATCAGCCATTTTTCTTAAAGGAGAAATAATTCTTTTTAGTAGCACATGGTGGTCTTATATTCTAGACCATTTGAGGTCAGCTTTTTCTCCCTTTTCTTGGATCCTTTCTTTGATGGGTAAAGGAAACATTACTTTTCCAGCCTACTCAAGGAATCTGCCTGGGAAATGTTTGACCTACCCCATACTATATTACAGACATTTGTCTCTGAAATCTGTGAGTAATATTCTTGGTGAGGGAAAGAAAGGAAGAATACCCACACTCCAGGCCGACCAGTCTGCTAATGAGAATAAAGTGAGCATTTGGGAGCTAGAGTGGGAGAGGCCTTTGAAATACCTGAGCAGTGTTTTACAGGGGCTCTTCTGAGTATTCCTGATCTGTCTTCTCACCAATGGATGATTCTTTTTGAGTTTTTCTCTCTAAGGGTCACTCTCTGGAAGTCCATCTCTTTCTGGTGGACAAGATCTCTGTACATACTTATCTCCTTTGGGTGGCCTGAAGTATTTAGTGCTTGAAATTCATTACCTTGTGTTTCCTTTCCTTTCATTTGTAGGTACCAAAGAAAAAAGCTAAGGGAAATAAGACAGAAATCCGCTTCAACCAGCTGGTCGAACAATATAAGCAGAAATTATTGGGACCGTCTAAAGGAGCTCCTCTTTTAAAGAGGAGCAAATGGTTTGATAATTGATGGCAGCAGACTGGATAAGAACCTGGATTATTGCGTGCTTCTTGGTAAAGCTCCCAGGCTAGTTCCCTTCCTTATGTCTTCAACTGAGGGAAGGAAATCCCTGAGTGCACTGCCACTTTGTGGGGAGCTCCCTGAGCTGTACTGACTTGAGTTTAGTTTCTCCTTTGGTGGGGGTGGTTAACTGCAAAGAGAAATGTCAGAAAAACATCATGATGCTTCTTGTATATTAGCCAAATTATTGTGTGAAATTAGTTTGTAGTTTCATTTTTATTTTTTCTTGTAATTGTAAAAAGTATTCTTCTTGAGTGCTGAATTTTTAAGATACATATTTTGATGAGCATCTAAAGGAGGTATTTTGTGGCTTTTTGAATTAATAGATCATCTCTCATTTGTCATGTATGTGAATCCTTTATTGTTTATGAACTTTTTGACATTTCTAACTCTAATTCAGTTACATAGTCCTATATAATGTGAGAGTTGACTAAAAGCAGAGAAAAATGATTTCCAAACTAATCTCTAAAGGTTGAGGGAGAAACTTGAGAAGTTATGGAAGACACTGGCAGGGAGCAACAACTGATAACTGTTTGACAGACGAGTGGATAATTATTAGTAGATGACTAGAAAATCAGTTTACAGTGGCTCACAGACACTAGGCTGGCTGGCAGTAACCTGCATTTCCTGTCATAGAGCACCTCCAGAGGGCTTGGAGAGATAGTAGGTGTGGAAAAAGTGGTGAGTATGAGGACTGCGTTCTAGCCAAATTTGCCATTACCTAATGGGTGGCTTTGAGCTACATAGTTTTTCTGAGTGTTAGTTTCCTTATATATAGAATAAGGGGATTGACTGAATGTTTCCTCAAGTCCTACCTACCAGTTCCAAACTAATTTATTAGAGTTCCTATTCCTGTATTTTTTTTCTTCTTAACCTCACAAAGGGTAGAGGTATTTGTTGCTTTTCAAATTTTAGAGGTGTCATAAAAAATGCAGGCACATCAGAGTCCAAAAAGATCATGATATGCTGGAGGAGTGAGTTGAATCCAGTAAGATGAAAATCACTGGGGACAAATACATAGTCCTGCACTTGGCTCCTAAAACCCTACTGTATAGTTCTGGCAGGAACGTCTGAGTCAGTTGAATTTGTGATCACCACAAATGTAGTAAGACTATTAGGCTATATTAGTAGAAATGTGGTGTTTCAGAGGAGTAAGCTGATAGTACTCTGACCTGGCCAGAGCACACCTGTAAGACAAATGGAGTGCCCAGGTTGTTGAAGGAAATCAAGGTAGTGTGTCAGGTGGAAACTGAATTTGTCATTACTCATTATTGAAGCTTCCATATATAAATGGAAGTTTGTTATGCTCTTCTCTCTACTTTTGTGAACATTTAAATTTTCCATAATAAAAGTTAAAAAAAAAATCAGATGAATGACTGATGGGAACTGGTGCTGACTTTCCTGGGAAGGGAATTCTGGGTGTAAAATAGCTGTTGGTAGAGCTCAAGAAAGATAGAGGCAGATGAATAAAAACCATAAGGAATCAGATTTTGGCTCAGTATAAGGAAGGACTTTTGAATGTAGCTGGCAGAGGGATGTGAATCCCATCTCTGAAGCAATTTAGGGGCTTCCAGAACCAACAAGGTAGACTGGAGAAGGTGATAGGATTGGGTCATCTCATTGTTTAGCTCCAAGATGACCTGAAATGATGCTTCATGTCCCTCCTGTAG
Organism: Myrmecophaga tridactyla; assembly: GCA_004026745.1. Lineage (NCBI taxonomy): Eukaryota > Metazoa > Chordata > Mammalia > Pilosa > Myrmecophagidae > Myrmecophaga > Myrmecophaga tridactyla. Next base: position 4,527 of record PVIY010052554.1, read on the forward strand.
TCCCTGAGGCCCCTTTCTAGAGAACATCAGATTCTTGGTGTAGTACTCTTCATACACTTGATTCTCATTAAGTCTCTCCCCTTGTTGAGATGGCTTATGCCTGCTTCAAATCCTATAGTGGTTTCTCATCTCACTTTGAAATCTCAGCTCTTTCCCCAAACATACATTGCCCTAGGTTCTTTAAACCTGTCCACCTTTCCCACCTCAGTTCTATCCACTCTCCCCTTCATTCATTTTTGGGTGCACTGACCTGCCTTCAGTTCTTTTGACTCTTTATCACTTCAGAGTCTTTGTAACTGTTCCATCTGCCAGGAGAGATTTTTGCGTGGACCTTTTGCTTATCACTTAGCTCTCTGCTGAGTCATTTCCTCCTGGAGCTCTTCCTTGACCATCTAAAAGAGGGCTTTTCTTTACCCCTCCCCACTATCTTGTCTCCACACCCCCAACTCCCATCATTGAGTTGTTATCCTGTTTATTTCCATTTTGTTTGTCTCCCCCAGTTAGAATGTATGATTGTGAGAGGGACTTTATCATCTTGTTCATTGCTGTAGATGTAGCACTTAGTTAGTACTGGGCCTGGCACATAGTAGGTATTTAGTAAATATCTGTTGAATAAAGGAAACAAGGGAGTATTCCGTAGGCCAAAAAAAGAGTTGGAAATATAGCCCAAAGTGTGATTGCCTAGCCCAAGCTAAAATGATGCTTTCTTCAGAACCATTGCTGATCTGGGGATATTTCATTGCAGTATCTTGGGACACCAGTGAATGCTCAAAAGTGTTTTTTTTTTTTTTTCTTCCAAAAATGTTATTCATTTAGATATGAATGGAGGAGAGACTATGAAAATATTTCAACTTTCTTTTGGAGAGAAATAAAGGATAGGGGCTGTAACTCCAAGGTTACCTTGAGAGATTGTGGCATAGGGAGTTTCAAATGTTCTTGCAGTAGCTTAGCAACACATCTGTCCTAGGATTGTCTGTACAATGTGGAGGCAGTAAAGATACTTTATTAAGGGTGACAGAATATTGACAATCTGCCTGTTCAATTCTGTGTCCACCCATCAGACATTCTTTCTTTCCTGTCCTGTACAAGTATCTTTAAGTTAATAGTAAAAAAAAAATCTTAACTTTTAGGATAGATATAAATTGGTGTTTACTCAAATAGCTTTGTGAGATTCTCTTAGAGCCAGAGATTTCATTTCTTCTGTGGCTTTAGCAATTGAATATATTAAAACATAATTCAATTGTTGAGAAAGTTATTGCTCTGTTCTTTAAAAGAGTAATATGGAAAGGTGGGACAAAATGGTGGCTTAATAAGGTGCCCTCCACAGCAGCTAGGGCAAAGCCAAGAACAGTACAGAACATCTGCTGGGGCTACGTCAGTGACTGGACACACAGCATACACCAGTCTTGAACTAGGTGATAAGACCCCACACAGCCCCACATAGAACTGTAAGTCTCCCAAGCTGTAGAGGCCAGCGCCCCTCCCCCATGGGCACAGCAGGCCAGTTCCCTCAGGGGAAAGCAAACAGATTTTTCTAGCAGCCAGGGTTTAGCTCAACCAAGCTCCAGTTGCGGAATTAACAAATTCTGACTATTAAAAATAGGCCCCCAGCACAGATAAACCTGGAATAAGCACTAAAGTTACAAGGAGTTTTTTCCCCCAGCAGAGAGGGGTGGAACTAACAGGAAGAAAAAAAAAGGTTTTTGAGTCAGCACAAAATACTGGAAAAGAGCTCAACCCCAAGGAAAGGGGGCACATAGAGCCTGGAAATACATAGAGCCACATAACAACTTAAGCTTTTGATTGACAAACCTGAGGAGCAGGAGTCCTGCTCTGAAAAGGCTTTTTTCCCCTACTCCTTAACAGGTCAGTAGATAGAACTGCAAGCCCTCTAAGGCTACAGAACTGAGGGCAGATTTAAGCCTGTCTGAGAGATAAGTAGTCAGGTGAAAGGAATACCCTCAAGTTTATCTTCCCCAAGAGAATAGTGGGTCTCTGCACAAGTGGAATCCCTCCTTCAAGGACTTCAGCCCCCAGGGACTAGAGAATGAAGCAATTATTGCCAACCTACAACCTCACCTCTGTCTTACCTACACCCAGGCAGGGAGTGTCTATTGAACTTAAAGGCCAAGATCACTTTATGCTGGTAGGAAGCCATGGGCAGACCAGCACCACATGTTGACAGGATAGGAAAACATAGTCTAGAGGCTTTATAGTAAAGTCTGACAACCTGCTGGGTCTCACCCTCAGGGAAAACTGATGCTGGCTACTCTTTCCTCCTGAGGTGTGGGTCTGTCTGGTCTGGAGAAATCTGACTGAGGTCTGTAATATCTGAGGAGACCCTTTTCACACACACACACACACAAAAGACTGATTAGGCAGGGCAAGAAACAGAAAAAGAAGAACTGAAAAATTCTGATCAGTTAAACAGAACCTTATTTTAGAGGTCAAAATAAGTTGAACTGAATTTCAAAGAACAGTAGAGAACAAAGCCATCCAGCAAGAAAATACTAGGTAGAAAGGAGTGAAAACAACTTCCAGAAAAGAGTAATATGAAGATAAATCATCCTCTTTCTCTACACCAGAGTCCGTATGCGGTGTCTCCTTTGGGACCCTTTACCATGGGTGATTTGGGCAGCTTCATTTATCCCTTGCCTTGGAAGTCTTAATGCAGCATGAGTTGTGCTCACTTCTGGTTCACTTCAGAGCCTGATGTTTCATGAATTACGTAGCTTTCTGAATTAACAGAAAGGTTAAGGTATGATTTGCTTGGTTAAACAACAGCAACAACAAAACCATAAGATCCAAGACTGAAGGCCATTAGTCAAAACTGAGTTTCTGAGCTCTTTCCTGCTTGATTATACAATAGTCTGACTCAGAGGTATTTATTTTAAATAAAGAATCTCAAGATAGTATGCTATTTCTTTACTTTTGGTGGGTACTTGGTAGTTTTGAAGAATTTACTCTTCTGGAGTTAGCCTGTGGCAAGGATTATGCCTTGAAATGAGATCCATAGCTTCCTTTTACTGTTAGGGCATGTGAATTCGTCCTTCAAGATATTTCCAAAAGCCGTTCAGTATGTTTTCGCTTTGAAAAGAGGTTTTCCAACTAAAAATTCAGAGCTTAGAACCTTAAGGTTCCAGAGATTCCCTTCTCATTGTCTGAGAAGGCAGGAGGTCAAAGTGCTAAAATGAGTGCTGACCTCTCAGAGATCTGCTGTCTTAAGCTTTCTAGTTGACCACTTGAGTAGCCAGTTCTCTGCTCAGAATCCCAGTGATTTCTTGTTGTTGTTTTTTTAAGTAACTAACAGGTATCTGCTAATTCTGTCCATGCAACTTTGAAAGTTCCTAAAATTCTCTGTAGACAGCACCCTCATGGAAATAACCGCTTAATTAGACTATTAGGATGACTAAAATGAGTTTGTACTTTCAACTTGCCTTGGGTGATGCTCAGCTCCTGTTTCTACTCAGCTTTAACAGAGACTTTAAGGGGCAGGATGAGGATGTTTTGTTTCCCTTAGGTTAAAGAGTTTCAAACTTTCCTTTGCCCAAGTTTGACCAATTTAGAAAACATCCATATGCATTGCCTCTTTGTTTGTTTTAATTCTTTGGTTTTTGTCCTGGTACATCTTCCTTTCCAAGATTACCTGCTGAGTCAGAATGCTTATCATTTGCAGTGTTAAGTGTTATAGCCATGGGATGAGTTACAGGTATAATTGCTTTGGTTTTGGTTCTGAACTAACTCCTGTTTGGCTAGAGACAAGCTTCTGTACTTCTGAAATATCATACTAGGGGAAATTTGAAGGATACATGACCTGCTGAGCTTGGTAACCATGTCTGAGAAGAAAACTGAGTTACCAGAATACCCTTTGGACCACCCCCAATACAGTATCTCGATAGATGGCAAATAGAATTTTATTTAGTTTTGTCAGTGTTTTCCAGAGCCAGATGCCTTTTATCAGACATACTACTTCAATGCCACAGTCATCCTGGAATCTTCTTCACTGGACATTTGATTAAGGAAAATCCTTCCTGTCCTTGATATTTTTCCATGCACTTTGTAATACCAAACAGTGATTTATGCAAAGTTGGAGTTCATGTAATACTGTCAAAATCACTAAGGGCTTAGCTGGTCTTGTGAAGGACAAGAGGGTCATTTCCTATGGTGATGTTATCCAAAAGGGCCTCAAAATACAAAGCAATATAAAAATAATAATAAACATGATTACCATCCCTTAAACACTACTACCTATGTTCTTGCTGTTGTGCCAAGCTGATTTCCCTGTCCTTCCTCTCCACTTAAGTTCGGGCTGAGAGCCTGTTCTTTCCTTGGGCACCTCAACTACCCCAGTTCACAGTGATCCCTCCCTCTGAATCCTTAGCATATTTACCATTTGACATATACTCAGTCAATAAAGCATATGCTTCTGTTAATTACTTGTTGTTTCTTTAGGTCTCGCCTCCCCCAGTAGACTGTGAGCCCCTTGATGGCAGGAACTAGCTCCCTGTAACCCCAGCCCATGTATTCCTTAGTGATTATTGAGTTAGTGAATTATTGAGTCATTGAAGATGATGACAGTGAAGGATAGATAGTAGTCACTGCTGCAGTGATTGATCTCCCTAATGTCTTTAGCTTCGTTCTGCTCATAGTAGATGCTCAATAAATGTCAGTTCATCTCTCCCACTCTTTTTCTCTTCTCCCCTGCCCCTGCACTTTTGTCTGGGCCTCAACCAGCGACTCCTCTCACCTGTTGCTTAATCTCCCAGGGGTCCAGGACCCATGCCATTCCTGTCCCCCTGCTACAGGGATGGATGGTGAAGGCTGTGTGTGTAAGAAACCAAGCTGTACAAAATTGATTCTCAAATGTCCCTCCCCTTCCTCAGTCTGTCTTTCAGTTTTCCGTCCTTTTCCTCTCTCCTGGGTCTGAAGTCCATTGTCTACATGCACTTTTCTATTGAAAGATACTCGAGTGCTATACTACTGAGGTGTTCCCTTTGGACGCCCTGCAGAGGAAATTCTTTCCCTTGAATTTTGATCCATGGTGGGCAAGACCCTATCATGGCACTTGACACATCGGGTAGAGAAGAGGCCCAGAACATTGTTCCTATGTTATCCTCAATGAGAGGACAGGGTTATGGTGTGTTTTTCTAATAAGATAATTCACTTTTAAAGGCACCCCAGCAGGACAACCAAAGCAGTAAACTGAGCCCCCAATCTTGGGGTTTGTTCATATGAAACTTAACCCCGCAAAGGATAGGCTAAGCCTTTCTTGACTGAAAGGGGGAAGAGAGAAATGAGACAAAATAAAGTGTAAATGGCTGAGAGATTCCAAAGAGAGTCGAGAGGTTGTCCTGGAGGTTATTCTTATGCATTAAATAGTTATCACCTTTTTAGTTAAGGCGTAACAGAGAGGCTGGAGGGAATGACCTGAAAATGTAGAGCTGTGTTCCAGTAGCCATGTTTCTTGAAGATGATTATATAGTGATATAGCTTTCGCAGTGTGAATGTGATTGTGAAAACCTTGTGTCTGATGCTTTTATCTACCTTATGGACAGATGAGTAAGACATATGGATTAAAAATAAATTAATAGGGGGAACAAATGTTAAAATTTAGTAGATTGAAATGCTAGTGATCAGTGAAAGGGAGGGGTAAGGGGTATGGTATGTATGAATTTGTTTTTTATTTTTTTCTGAATTGATGCAAATGTTCTAAGAAATGATCATGATGATGAATATACAACTATGCGATTAAAAAAAGAATGTTCATATTGTATGTTCATTGGTTTTATTACTAAAATTTTTTTTTAAAAAAGCACCCCAACAAATATCCCTCCTGTAATAGCACAAAGTTGTTAGTTGCCAGGGATATGCAAGGTTGTCCAGCCCTGACATAACACCGCCTAGCTCTGCGGCAGGCCTACTGTATTTCAGAGGTGGAATAACACTACAAATAAAATGAAAATCTCTTGAGAGGTAGAGTACTTTGACCACTTCCAAGCCAATGGTGTCCACTTGAAGTCTGAAATCCCTTATCACATCAGCAAGAAGAAAAACTTGTGAAGTGTCCCATGGAAAGTGCATGTCCTACTTATCAAGATAGCAGCTGGGAGGAAGTATTTTATTGCCAACTCTGCTCATTTGCATTTTACTGCTGATTCTGAGTCTCAGACGATAGGAAGGGAACTCTGACACAATCTGTCAGAAAGGATGAGTTCACACGGAATTATCCCATGTGTCCTCCCTCTGACCAACAGCCCATATCTGTGAGAAATCTGACAGGTTGGGAGCATGGTCTACGGTCAATGGTGCTAACTAAACATTGGAAACTTTGAGCAAACTTTCTTGAATGGAAAGGTGATATCCTGCTTAGACTCTCAGCATTTTTAGTCATTTGTTCTTGGCTCAGTTGACTTGGAGTAGCTGTCTGTGGTATGGTAGAGGTTAGCGAAGGGGGTGTCTTCAGGCTTTTCTACTTCCCTGCCCCTTCATCAACCTCACCATTTTCTTCTTCCTACCACACTCCTTCCCCTGGCCTTTCTCCACGTTGGTGTGCCATTGGCCTTTGCCACTAGAATATCTTAACTGTTCATGGAAGTTGCTGATGGTGAACAGCTTGATGGTAGCAAGAAGTGGTGCTGGCCATAATTAAATGGAATCTCGAGTCAGGCAAGAGCTCTTGTTGGTTTGTACAGGTTAGTGTGATGGCCCTATACATCCTGGAGTAATTTGGGAGAGAATAAAAAAGTATTTGCAAAGTCCCCTTGGGGAACTGGGGAGAAAGGAGGAAATATTCAACTCCCCCATCTGGGGAATTCCTGATATTATCATAAAAGCAGTGGGGTCAACAAACTCAATAGACTGAGTCCTCAATCTTGGGGCTTGCCCCTATGAAATTTATTCCTGCAAGTAAGAAGCTAAGCCTACTTATATTTGTGCCTAAAGAGGTTCTCCAGAGAACCTCTTGTTGCTCAGATGTGGCCTCTCTCTCTAAGCCAACTCGGTAGGTGAACTTACTGCCCTATCCCCTAAGTGGGAAATGACTCCCAGGGGTGTAAATCTCCCTGGCAACATAGGACATGACTTCCAGGAATGAACTGGGATCCAACATGGCATTGGGAAAGCCTTCTTGACTGAAAGGGGGAAGAGAGAAATGAGACAGTTTCAGTGGCTGAGAGAGGTAAGAGTCGAGAGGTTATCCTGGAGGTTATTCTTATGCATAATTTAAATATCTCTTTTTAGTTTGTGGTGTATTAGAGTGGCTAGAGAGAAGTACCTAAAACTGTTGAATTGTATCCCAGGAGCCTTGATTCTTAAAGACAATTGTATAACTAGACAGCTTTTATGGTGTGACCTTGTGAATTGTGGAAACCTTGTGTCTGATGCTCCCTTTATCCAGGGTATGGACAAATGAGTAAAAAAACAAGGACAAATAATAAGTAATAGGCGGAGAGATAAAGGGTAAGAAAAAAAAAAGTTTGGAAATTCCAGGATTGGTAAATTTGTTGGTTGGTTGTTTTTAGATATTTAAAATTCTGCATGGGTTTTAGAATCAGATGTCAAATAAAGTGCCATCCAAATTTCAAAAAAGAAAAAAGAAGAAACGGTGCTAGATTTACAATAGCCAAAAGACACAAATTTCCATCAGTGGAAGAACAGATAAACAAAATGTGGTATATTTATACAATGGAATACTATTCAGACATGAAAAGAAATGGAGTTCTAATGCATGCCATGACATGGATGAACCTTGAAGACATCATGTTATATAAAATAAGCCAGACACACAAGAGCAGACATTGTATTATTTCCCATATATGAAATAACTAGAATATGCAAATTCATTAAACCAGAAAAATTAGAGGTTACCTGGGCCAATGGTGGGGGAGTGAGGGAATGGGGAGTTAATGCTTGAGGGGTGCAGGGTTTCTGTTTGGGGTGATGGAAAAGTTTTGGTAATGGGTAATGGTGATGGTACACAACATTGTGAATGTAATTAGTACCACTGAATTGTACACTTGAAAATGGTGAAATTGGGAAAGTTTAGGTTGTATATATGCCACCACAATAAAATTTTTTTTAAACAAGTGCCAGCCTTCAACTTTCTGCTCAGTGTGACTGTGCACTCAGAAAATGCTCCCTGAGCCTAGGATAGAAACCTCACCATGGAGAGGGTAACCTAGAGAGTTGATGGAAATGGAAGTTCAGATAACCTGCTTGCTCAAAAACCCAACCCCATCTACACAGCAAGTAAAACTTAATGACTTTATGATATTGATGGTTCAGCTGAGTAGGAGAGAATTGGGAACGAGAAAAATCCCTTCGGTGAGAACAGGTAGTAGATTCTAGAAGGTAGGTACCCCATTTGGAGCAGGCATGGTTGTGGGCACAGGGTGCCTGCCAACGAGTGGTACATTGGGTTCATGTTACACAAGCTCCCAAGAGCCAATCACTAAATTTTTAGGAATATTGTGATCTGGGGGTTAAACACAGCTTTATTATAATTAAATTATATAACCTTATAATCAAATTAATTATATTAAAATCGAAGGTAATTACTCAAAACTTAACACTTCCTAATATTTTACTACAACTTACTATTATCTGTGCCTTGAGGATTTTTACATCTATTGTATGTACATAGTAGAAATGTCACACAATGGTGTGCTGCTGCATATCCCTTCCCAACTCTGTTCAGTGCCAATCACTTTGGTAGCTTGAAATCACCCACAAAGGGAATATTTACACCATGGAAATTGGCAAACACCACAAATTAGTACTTGCTGGACTTAAGATAGTTGTGAAAATATTGATCATGAAGGTTAAATTTAAATATATGACATGTCTGGAGCCATTACGCTATGAATAACAACAACAAGAGGAACTATTCCTTCCAGTATTTGAAGGCTCTCTCCTGATTTTACAAAGAAATTGCTGTCACCATTGACAAACAAGTGAAGTTCTTACATACGTCTTTGTTGTTTTTATTGTTCTTGTCAAGTACATGAAAATGTCAGCATTCGTGACTGAACCTCATTCATTCATCAGTGGCACAAGTGATTTTCTTGCTGAGTCATATAGTGCTGATTTTCATCATATGGTCGAATTGCAACCACAGGTCCACAATAGATAGAAGAGTCCATAAAAATCAACCAAACCATTCTGTAAAGAATCAACTAGTTATATGGAATTTACAGTAAAGAAAATTGTTTTTTTAAAAAAATTATTTGTAAGTTATGTGCTGCACATTCTTTTTATCAGTAAAATTTATAATAAACTTACGTACACTCATACATGCATACATACAAACATTTTTGTCTCAGAGAGCCAGTTGTTAACCGTTTTCCAGCAGCACACCAGTGCTCCAAATTTTTGCCTCCTGCTCACAGAATTTCTGGAAGTGACCAGCCCCCTGTGTTGGAGTGTCCTTGCTTCCTGTTTTAGTTGTCCAAGTAGGGTTCCTCTAGTGTATTTTTCTTTCTCTTCCTCAAGACTATTCTGCTGCTTATGGGTAAATACTTGCCTGGGAGTGTCACAGTTAGCTCCTGATGTACATGTGTTAACAGAAGGGAGCTATTTCTGCCTGGTAAAACTAGTGACCTTTTGGAGACCTGGCCTCTTGTAGGCTACTCTAAGTGACGAGTATTATGGGAAGTTCAGTCCAGATGAGTAACATGGAAAGATCCTTTGAGTCAGGAGGTATCTCAGCCCCTTTCAAACCACACCCGGGGCAGCTGCCTACAGGTAGGGCTTTGCGCCGCCTGACCCTCCCATGGGGAACAGCAGCCTTGTGGTTTTGCAGAGTTGGCATCATGATATTCCTTGACATGTCCTCTGTTTGTATAGTGCCCCTTCACATGAAGACTGAGCACAGGCTCCCTGGCTTAGGTGTTTACTTTTTCAAAACCCCTTCATATCTCTTATCTCAGATGATCATCATGACAATCCCATTCTAGCTAATCAAGGGGCAATTATCATCATCCCTCTACTACAGCTGATGAAAACAGGATACTCGAGAGGACTGACTCAGTCTCCTACAATCCCTCGGCCACCTGAGCTAGGACCAGAGCAGGGCAGGACTTGCCCAGAGTTCTATGCCCACAGATTCTATTTAAGGGAATTTCTTGTATTTGAAAACACTTCAAATTACCAGGTACACCAACTCTTTCTAGGGTAAAAAACAACAACAACAAAAAAATAGGGTAAAAAAATGGTTTTCCCTTATTCAAATTAGATGGTAAGGAAAGGACATTTTCATTCTCCAACATTCTTCGGATGGCAAAACCTTTTAAAACTGCTTTCACTTAATCATTAATGCCAAAATTTTATGATACCTTATTAACTTAAAAATTAAGCCCTTTACTTGACCATCTTCTTTTCTTTCTACTCCAGAACAAAGTAAACAGTCATCATGTTTTTTTAAAGTTTTTTGCCTTCTATTTCCTGTGCCAAATGCACTCATTCAAAAACAGGTGGAAAAAAAGTCTGTGCAACCAATACATGTATTTTATGAGTTCCTTGGCAGTAGCCAGGGCTCCATACCTTGGCTCAGTGTTGGAGTTGTCTGTACCGAAAGGGTGTATTGGCTCTGCTCAGTTTTATAACTGCTTTTCCTGGAATCCTGCAGACATCTTCATTCC
>PVIY010052555.1:0-15131 GCA_004026745.1 Myrmecophaga tridactyla
TCTTTATGCCAGTACCATGCTGTTTTGACCACTGTGGCTTCATAATATGCCTTAAAGTCAGGCAGCGTGAGACCTCCAGCTTTGTTTTTTTTCCTCAAGATACTTTTAGCAATTCGGGGCACCCTGCCCTTCCAGATAAATTTGCTTATTGGTTTTTCTATTTCTGAAAAGTAAGTTGTTGGGATTTTGATTGGTATTGTATTGAATCTGTAAGTCAATTTAGAGAATTGACATCTTAACTATATTTAGTCTTCGAATCCATAAACACGGTATGCCCTTCCATCTATTCAGGTCTTCTGTGATTTCTTTTAACAGTTTCTTGTACTTTGTATAGGTCTTTTGTCTCTTTAGTTAAATTTATTCCTAAGTATTTTATTCTTTTAGTTGCAATTGTAAATGGAATTCCTTTCTTGATTTCCCCCTCAGATTGTTCATTACTAGTGTATAGAAACACTACAGATTTTTGAGTGTTGATCTTGTAACCTGCCACTTTGCTGTACTCTTTTATTAGCTCTAGTAGTTTTGCTGTGGATTTTTCAGGGTTTTGACATACAGTATCATATCATCTGCAAACAGTGATAGTTTTACTTCTTCTTTTCCAACTTTGATGCCTTGTATTTCTTTTTCTTGTCTAATTGCTCTGGTTAGAAGTTCCAACACAATGTTGAATAACAGTGGTGATAGTGGAATCCTTGTCTTGTTCCTGATCTTAGGGGGAAAGTTTTCAGTTTTTCCCCATTGAGGATGATATTAGCTGTGGGTTTTCCGTATATGCCCTTTATCATTTTAAGGAATTTCCCTTCTATTCCTATCCTTTGAAGTGTTTTCAACAGGAAAGGATGTTGAATTTTGTCAAATGCCTTCTCTGCATCAAGTGAGATGATCATATGATTTTTCTGCTTTGATTTGTTGATATGGTGTATTACATTAATTGATTTTCTTATGTTGAACCATCCTTGCACACCTGGGATGAATCCTACTTGGTCATGATGTATAATTCTTTTAATGTGTTGCTGGACTCGATTTGTTAGAATTTTGTTGAGGATTTTTGCATCTATATTCATTCGAGAGATTGGTCTGTAGTTTTCTTTTTTTTGTAATATCTTCGCCTGGTTTTGGTATGAGGGTGATGTTGGCTTCATAGAATGAATTAGGTAGCTTTCCCTCCACTTCAATTTTTTTGAAGAGTTTGAGCAGGATTGGTACTAATTCTTTCTGGAATGTTTGGTAGAATTCAGATGTGAAGCCGTCTGGTCCTGGACTTTTCTTTTTGGGAAGCTTATTAATGACTGATTCAATTTCTTTACTTGTGATTGGTTTGTTGAGGTCATCTGTTTCTTCTTGAGTCAAAGTTGGTTGTTCATGCCTTTCTAGGAAGTTGTCCATTTCATCTACATTGTTGTATTTATTAGCATAAAGTTGTTCATAGTATCCTGTTATCACCTCCTTTATTTCTGCGGGGTCAGTGGTTATGTCTCCTCTTCCATTTCTGATCTTATTTTTTTGCATCCTCTCTCTTCTTCTTTTTGTCAGTCTTGCTAAGGGGCCCATCAATCTTATTGATTTTCTCATAGAACTAACTTCTGGTTTTATCGATTTTCTCAGTTGTTTTCATGTTCTCAATTTCATTTATTTCTGCTCTAATCTTTGTTTTTTCTTTCCTTTTGCTTGCTTTGGGGTTAGTTTGCTGTCTTTCTCCAGTTCTTCCAAGTGGACAGTTAATTCCTGAATTTTTGCCCTTTCTTCTTTTTTGATATACGCATTTAGGACAATAAATATCCCTCTCAGCACTGCCTTTGCTGCATCCTATAAGTTTTGATAGGTTGTGTTTTCATTTTCACTTGCCTCTAGATATTTACTGATTACACTTGTAATTTCTTTCTTGACCCACTGGTTGTTTAAGAGTGTGTTGTTGAGCCTCCACGTATTTGTGAATTTTCTGGCGCTCTACCTAATATTGATTTCCAACTTCATTCCTTTATGATCTGAGAAAGTGTTGTGTATGATTTCAATCTTTTTAAATTTGTTGAGACTTGCTTTGTGACGCAGCATATGGTGTCTATCTTTGAGAATGATCCATGAGCACTTGAGAAAAAGGTGTATCTTGCTGTTGTGGGGTGTAATGTCCTATAAATATCTGTTAAGTCTAGCTCATTTATTGTAATATTCAAATTCTCTGCTTCTTTATTGATCCTCTGTCTAGATGTTCTGTCCATTGATGAGAGTGGGGAATTGAAGTTTCCAACTATTATGGTAGATGTGTCTGTTTCCCTTTTCAGTGTTTGCAGTGCTTGCCTCATGTATTTTGGGACATTCTGGTTCAGTGCATAAATATTTATGATTGTTTTGTCTTCACGTTGAATTGTTCCTTTTATTAGTACATAGTATCCTTCTTTGTCTCTTTTAACTGTTTTGCATTTGAAGTCTAATTTGTTGGATATTAGTATAGCTACTGCTGCTCTTTTCTGGTTGTTATTTGCATGAAATATCTTTTCCCAACCTTTCACTTTCAACCTATGTTTATCTTTGGGTCTAAGATATGTTTCCTGTAGACAGCATATAGAAGGATCCTGTTTTTTAATCCATTCTGCCAGTCTATGTCTTTTGTTAGGGGAGTTCAATCCATTAACATTTAGTGTTATTCCTGTATGGGTAGTACTTTCTTCTACCATTTTGCCTTTTGTATTTTATGTCATGTCTAATTTTCCTTCTTTCTACACTCTTCTCCACACCTCTCTCTTCTGTCTTCGTATCTGTCTCTAGTGTTCCCTTTAGTATTTCTTGCACAGCTGGTCTCTTGGTCACAAATTCTGTCAGTGATTTTTTGTCTGAAAATTTTTAAATTTCTCCCTCATTTTTGAAGGACAATTTTGCTGGATATAGAATTCTTGGTTGGCAGTTTTTCTCTTTTAGTAATTTAAATATATCATCCCACTGTCTTCTCGCCTCCATGGTTTCTGCTGAGACTTTTTATTTTCAATGTATTTTTTTAACTTTATTTTTGCATGTACAGGCACTAGAAATCAAACCTGGGTCTCCAGCATGGCAGGTAAGAACTTTACCTGCCAAGCCACAATAGACCACTCTAACATTTAACTTGTAAAATATAAAATATATATCCAAAGCAAAGAAAAAATAGCAACACTTTTCAAAGCAGTTTTCAACAAGTAGTTACTGTACAGATCCCTGAGTTTGTCATGGCCTACCATTCGTTCCTCTCAGACTTTGCCTTCTAGCTGCTCCAGAATATAGGAGGCTAGAACAGACAATTTTTTTATCATCACAATCATTTTTTTTGTATTTTTTGATGAAAAATAACATATAAAAAAAGAGTCATATATATTCAAAGTCATTCAATTCATGACTACTTGTTGTAGAACCAATTTCAGAGTTTTGTGTGGGTTTCAGTTCCACAATTTTATTGTTTGCTTCTTGCAGCTCAAATATACTGGAGACTAAAATAAATATCAATTTAGTGATTCAGCAATAATATTCATTTGTTAAATTCTACCTTCTCTGTATAACTTCATCATCATCTTTGATCTTTCTATCCCACTTTTTAGGGGTATTTGGACTATTGCTATCTAACATTTTCATATTCAAAGGGACTGTCAATAATATGGGGTGTGGAGAAGAAATTAGGTGATGTTCTGGGGAGGCTGGGCCCCGTAGGTTTCAGGAATCATCTGGTCCAGGGACCCATCTGGAAATTGTAGGTTTCTAGAAAATACACTAGCACATGGAACCTTTTTTGAATCTTATACATTATCCTAGATGTTCTTTATATCCTAGATGTTCTTTAGGATAGGCTGGAATGCTTGTGGTTGTGGTTTGGCAGGTTATGATAGGTAGCAATGTCTAACTGCTGCTGGCATGAGTGTCCTCCAGAGAAGCCTCTCAACTCTATTGAACTCTCCAAGCCACCAATACTTTATCAGTTACACTTCCCCCCACCTTATATTCAGGATGAGATTGTTGATCCCATGGTGCCAGGGTCAGATTCATCCCTGGGTGTCATCTCACAAGTCACCAGGGAGACTTGCAGCCTTAGATGGCTTCTCCCACACAGGAGTGGAGGGCAGTAATTTCACTTGTAGAGTTGGCCTTAGAGAGAGTGAAGCCACATTTGAGCAACAAAATAGATCCTTCAGAGGCAACTCTTAGGCATACCTATAGGTAGGCTAAGCTTCACTGCCATCTGAATGACCTTCACAAGAGTAAGCCTCAAGAAGGGCTTGAACTGTGGCCAGTTTAAATTTGTTGGGTACCCCAGAAAAGTCAAGTTCTTTAATCTACATTCAATATTACTGTGTGGGAGCTTTTGAATTGTTTACATGGAGATGTGCCTCACCCAGTTCTAGGAAGTAACTTTTGATTAGATGGTTTCCATGCAGATGTGATTCCACTAATTCAAGGTGGGCTTGCTTAGTGCAGCACTTTAAGAGGGAACCATTTTAGAAAAAGTTTAGAGCTCACATAGCCAGAGACCTTTGCGGAAGAAGGAACAAGCCCTTGGGGAAGCTTCATGAAACAAGAAGCTGGGAGAGAAAACTAGCAGACCTTGCCATGTGCCCTTCCAGCTGAGAGAGAAACTCTGAACTTCCTCGGCCTTTTTTCAGTGAAAGTAATCTCTTGTTAGTGTCTTCATTTGAGTATTTTCATAACCTTTCCTTAATTTGGACATTTTCATGGCCTTACAACTGTAAACTTGCAACTTAATAAATTTCCCTTTCTAAAAGCCAGAAAAGAAGGTCAAGGGCTTGGCACATTAACCTGGTGCACCTAATGTTTGACACCGTATCAGGATTTCCCCAGCGGTAAAGTTTAATAGTCCATATATTTTCTCCCATCCCTCTAGAGACTTTGCCAAATCTTCTGGATTATCTGCTTAATATATTGTAGCCTATATCCAGGTATTACATTAAGCTATACAGGATTAAAGACCCTCATTCTTATTCTGGCTTCCCTGTGCTTCAATTGTTCATTGAGGTATCCAGACAGGTTGAGCTAGACTATGGTTTACACAAAATTTAGGTTCTGGAGAAAATAAATCTTTCTTCCTTTGATCACAAAGACTAGGTGCAGTACTAAAATATAGACAAAGTCCTCCTTAACCCTGTGCTCTGAATTACTTGAATCCCAAATCGATCAACTTCTTTCTGATCTGTATATCCCAGGTTATAGATATATAAAACAGCCTCTCAAAATCCAGAAATAATAATTACCACTTTGGAGTAAATGTGTCTGCTCTAAGGCCTATATTTTCTTATAGACATTTTCTAAGGGTGATTATACAATAATTGTTCTTTCATTTCTGATTTATTTTGCCTCACCAAATGTCCACAGGTTCATTTACATTCTTTCATGCCTCATGACTTTGTTCCTTTTGGAGCATCACAATATTTAATCATTTGTATATACTATAGTTCACCAATCTACTTCTCAGAAGTGCCTCCTTCAGACCCTTGCATTCATTGGGCATCATGTATAGTGCCCAAACTCCACAGTTCATCAAAACTCTGAATTTTAAATAATTTTATTGTTCCCAAGAGAAACAATAACCAATAAACACACTGTCAACAAATAGGAAATCCAAACCTCCCCTTGACTCTTGTGCCCTCACCCCCTCTACTTACCTCTGGTGCTGTTGTGGTGCTGCTGATGTTTTCCTGTTAAAGAAAGCCCATAGCATGCAATACCAGTTTTCCCCTGTACCCTGCACCCTAGTTAAACACTCTTTGTACATGAAACATAGCTTTGAAGTAGTTTTTGCAAGAAATAGTTTATATTTCTAGTATTAATCAGTGGGACACAGGTTTATACAACCCCTTTCAATCTTGTTCACCTTCAATATGGTAATTTCATTTACAGACTCATCAGAGAACCACCTTCACTTCTATCTATTCCTTTACATTTGCGTTCAACCACATTAGTTAACTGTTCACCTATCTCTAGCTTTGAGTACCTAGTATTGTAGTATCTCTAAATCCCCTATATTATGTATTATCACCCTGTGGTTTTACCTCTACCATGGTCATAAAAGTGAAGCCATGCGGTATCAATCCTTTTATGTCTGGCTTATTTCACTCAGCATTAGATCCTCAAGGCTCATCATCTTGTCATGTGCTTTAGGACATCATTTCATGTTACTGCTGCATAAAATTTCATTGTATGTATATAGCACATTTTCTTAATCCACTCATCTGTTGATGGACATTTGCATTGTTTCCAGGTTTAGGCAACTGTGACTAATGCTGCTATGAACACCAGTGCACAAATGTCTGTTTGTGTCACTACTTTCAGCTCTTCTGGGTATATACTAAGTAGTGCTATTGAAGGATCATAGGGCAACTCAATATTTAACTTTCTAAAGAACTGCCAATTTATCTTACATAGTGGCTGCACCAATATACAGTCCCACCAGTAGTGCAAAGGTGTCTCAATTTCTCCACATCCTCTCCAATATTTACAGTTTCCTATTTGTTGAATATCAGCCACTCTTATACATGTAAGTTGGTATCTCATTGTAGTCCTGATCTGCATTTTGCTGATAGCTAATGAAAATGAGCATCTCTTCATGTATTTTTGAGCCATCGTGATTTAGTCAAGAAAAATGCCTATATTCATGTCTTTCACCCAGTTTATGATTGGGTTGTTTGTTCTTTGTTGTTAAGTTGCAACATTTCCTTATGTATACAGGATAGCAAACCTTTATCTAATGTGTGATTTCCAAATATTTTTGCCCATGGAGTTAGCTGTCTCTTCACCTTTTTGAAGAAGTTTTTAGATGTGCAGAAGTATTTTATTTTGAGGAGCACCCATTTGTGTATTTTTTCTTTTGTTGCTTGTTCTTTGGGTGTAAAGTTTATGAAGCTACTTCCAACTATAGGTCTTGAAGATGTTTCCCTGCATTTTCTTTTAGAAGCCTTATGGTGCCAGTGCTTATATATTTAGACATTTGATCACTTTGAATTAACGTTTTTGTATAAGGAGTAAGTTGTGTCCTCTTTCATTCTTTTGGCTATTGATTTCCAGCTCTCCCATGCCCATTTTTCTAAAAAGAGTGTTTTGTCACAGTACAGTGGATTTTGCAGTCTTGTTAAAAATCAGTTGACTATATATAGATATCCCGTTTTGCTTTATGGTGTATTGGAATGGCTAGAGGGAAATGCCTGAACCTGTGCAGCAGTGTTCCAGGAGCCATGCTTCTTGAAGATGATTGTATGAAGATATAGCTTTTAATATATGACTTTGTGCCTGTGAAAACCTTTTGTCTGATGCTCCTTTTATGTATAGTATGGACAAATGAGTAAAGGATGGATAAAAATATAAACAAATAATGGGTGGAACAAAGGTTAAAATAAACTGAGTAGATTGAAATATTAGTGGTCACTGAAATGCAGTAGCAAGCAATAGGCCATGTATGAGTCTTTACTTTTTTCTTTCTTTTGTTGGAGACATGCAAATGTTAAAAAAATGACCATGGTGATGAATGCACAGCTATGTGATGATATTGTTAGTCATTGATTGTAACTATGTCAAGAATGTTTGTATGTCAAGAATGTGTGTATGTCTCTACACTGTTAATAATTAAAAAAATAAAAATCAGTTGACCATAGGTTTGGTGGTCCATTTCTGCAATCCACATGGCTGGGCACTGGATTGTCATCATCAACATGCCAACCATCCACATGGCTAATAGAACCATCACTGAGGAAACTGTGGGCTCCAGAGTTATGGTTGGAGATATAGGGCTGCTGAGGATTTAGAGAGCTGGGGAGGCATGTCTGGAGGAGAGGACCTGAGCAAATTAGGGAGGAAGGAAGTTAGACCAGGAGTCACATACCCTTCTATGGTCCTGCCCCACATGGGTGAGCAAGCTTCCCTTTGGAACTGGGTGGAAGGGCAACAGTGAGATGATCCCACTACCATGCCTGCTCATTCTTACCATGAGGTCTTCTATAAGCTGGCAGGAGCCTCTCCATAACCAAGAGCTGCAGGCACAACAATGTCCCATTCTATGATGACAGTGAACCCTGTATATGAGACTATTCAAGGAGCCCAGTAGGAAGATGTGTTGGACTTCAGAATGGCATCCTCTTCCTGGTTCTCATGAAAAGAGGCAGCCCTGAGCCACACCACAGGAGAACCTGGGCAAGAATATGACCACTGGGAGATGCCTTTCACTGTCAAGCCATGGTATCACCAACAGGTGTCCCAGAAACATATCGGACCATTTGAAATGACTTGCCCATGTTCCCCCACGTTCTTACCTTGTCTGATTTGGCCAGGCTGATAAAACTCAAGAGGTTCCCTTCTAATACCTCAGTTTCAATGGTTCTACAAACCCTTTGATATTTCCCTGCCCCACCCAGCCCTGCACACGTTTCCTCATCCTCCACTCCATCCTACTGACACTTTCTTAATGTATCTTCCAGCTCTCATGCTGTGTGGATGGACAGATCATGGCAGGATTGACTCTGCTTAATGCCTCTGAAGGGGTTTGAATCCTTTCAAAAGAGCTTCATTCTGTGATCACATTACAGACTCCATTAACTTTAATAGTCAATTGCATTAAAGTAAATCTGGAATACTTGCGAAGTAGATACATAAAATATACCGAGAAAACTTGGATGAAGCTTGGAAGCAAGAAAGGAGAAAATGAAGCTCTGAATTTCCTTTCAAAGCAAAGGAGGGAAAGAACTCAGAACATAGATCTCATCCAACAAAATGATGACTACAAGTTCACTTGGTGTGACATAATCTATCTTCATGCTGAATTATTAGAGGGAGATATCTCAAAACTTTGAGTGAGGGTGAGGTATAAATACAAATATGATTGCAGAACCAGTGATATGGCCACAGCTTTCTCTTAACAGACACAGGGATACCACTATCTTCAAGAGACTTGATGAATTCCCAGATCATCCATGCTTCCCCAACAGCCTCCCTCCCTGGTCCTTCTTGGAATATGCTCCTGATAAGTATCTGGTTAAGCTATGCAGACTCACTTCTTCACCTCAGGGGTGCCCGGACCTTTAAATACAAGTCTTCACATCCTCCTGGATGCCCACCTCCTCCACTTGGTGGGGACACCATGGTGACAACATCTACATAGCCCCAGGGATGCCCTTTGCCACACACCTTCAACTGGCCGTATCCTGAGAACAAGGCCAGAGTCACCTCTTGAACTGATTCTGGCAGAGCCAGATAAAGGACATGGAGTTGAGCACTTGACCAGTGCCATAAGGCAAGAGGGTCTAAGTCACAAGTGGGGGAAACAAATGACAGACACCTGACTCTGCCTGAGCCCTGCTCTGTGCTCCAGCCCCTGTACCCCAACTTTCCAGCTGGAACATGGTGGGTAACTCCCTTATCCATCCTGAGCCACTGTGTCCAAAGTGTGAATTAGGGATAATGACTTCCTGACTGAGCCTGACTCTGTGCTGGGACCTAAGAACCTCCACGTGCTCAGCACAGGGCCCAGGATACAGAAACACAGGAGACAGAAGCAGATCAGTCGTTCCCAGTGTCCTAAGGATGTGAGAATGGAGAGTGATAGCTGAGTGGGGTGGGGGTCCAGTTTGAGGAGAAGAAATATTCTGGACGTGACAGTGGTGATGATTCTCCAGCATTGTAATGGGCACATGATGCTGATATGAATGTGGTATTAAAATGAAATATTTAATTTAATGTGAGTTTTAATATGAATAGTAAATGTAATCACATATTACATATAACATGATTATGAATGTTATAAAGAGAAATATAAATACCCTCATAGGAGAAAGGAATGCCATGTCCTCTTCTGTCACTCCTGGGTTGTGTAGGGGAACTGCCACTTTACTTGGAGCTTCTGCCTCAGTCAGTGGGCCTGGTTTCATTAGGGACTCCAGCTCTGAAGTTGGCTCCAAATCCACAGCTGGTGATCATTTTGGTGCCAGCTCCAGACCTTGCATGAAACATGAAGTGCTTTCTACCTCTGCTTGTATGAGAGCAGGAGGTAGAGCTGGCAGTGCAGGTGGTGCTGGAGCTGCAAAGAAGGAGTATATCCACCATTATGACAGGCTTCACAAGGGTCACTCCAAAGTCAGAAAATATCCCACTAAATATGAGACGCCCAAACCCAGGATTCCCAGTCCAGGAGTCCTTCCACGACAGAGGTCCAGCAGACAAATATTCTGACATTCCACTTTGCTCCTAGACCAACACCAGCCCTGGGGTCTCCTGGAGTTCTCCCCCATATTCTCCCCTCAGACTCAAGGAGCCCATCACAGTCCTCTTATCCTATGATACAGTATCTTCTGCTATACTGGGACCCATGGTGAGTGCTGGCAGGATCACAGGTGACATGGGGCATGGCACTGAGCTGATGACCATGACTAACTGCACAAGAAGTAGTGGTTGGGACATGCCATGGCTCATGTTCCCCTGGAATAGATACAAGAGAGAGAACTACCTGCCCAAGGGAGAGGGCACAATGCACTGCACCAGCTCCACAAGGCTGCAATACCTGAGGATGGTCTGCATGGGTGCTGTTTTCCATGATGCCAGGAGCCTCCTCTTCACACTAGGTTATCAGGGGAAGGGAAATGCAGTCAGCAGTTCCACTAGGAACACCAGAAGTGTTCGAAAAGGAGCTCAAACCTGGAAATCCCAAGTCTTCAGGGGCTGTGGAAAGAGGTGAAACGTGGGTGTCCTTAGCAGAAGAAAGTTTTAAACCTTAGTGCGTTCAGGCTATTTTGTTACCTGAGTAATAGTAGCCTTCCTTTATAAATAACCTGTCATAAGGGTATTATCACCTGAGTCTTCACAAAGCTGTCCCATTCTATAGAAGAGAAAACAAAAACTGTGGCTGCTGGAAGACACAGGTCAGAACTGGAAAACTCGGACTCTACAGCTGCTAAATGTCCCGTCTGTGCTGCCTGAGGTTGGGTCTGCCCATGCGATGGAGGGAATTCTCCTGAAATCTCCTTCTCCCCCTAAGAGCAAGGAGACTCACCCTGTGATCCTGCATTTTATTTTAAAGCCACACACAAGGGTTTTTCTGGAATGCTGGAGATCACATTGGGTGTCTTAGTACTACCATACCCTGTGATTACATCAATGGAAAGCTGCAACAACCCAATCCAGGCAGGACTACCAGCGTTCCAGAGACTTCAGGAATGAAGGATTGGGTGCCTCCACCTGGCAAAGAACCATGGCAAGCTGAAGTGCTTATTGAGGGTAAAAGGAATGTGGAATGTGTAGTAGAAGAAGCTAGTGATAAATATGAACTATGCTCAAGTGACCAGCTACAGAAACAAGAACTATGAGTGTATGAATATTTCCTATCTGTATTGTTATGAGTATGTTTGCATTTTTATATAAGGAACTATCTTGTTTTCCTCTTATCATTTGACACGTTTTATTGTTCATTTTATAACATTTAAGTCATAGGACATGAACTTTAAGAGTCAATGTTACCAAAGGATGTGATCCTGTTCTGGAGGAAGATAGTGCATTTTTGGTTGTATGCAGGGCAGTTGAGTATTGTAGGTGAAACATATGTCTGTTATAGTGTTCTATTTGGAACTTAAGGATGTTTCATGGTGATGTGTATAGTTGTGAAATTGAAAAGGGGTAAACTGTGACAGATTCTGGTGTCAACTTGGCCACATGATTATGCCAAATTGTCTGGTCAGGCAAGCAGTGGTCTGACCCTTGCTGCAAGGATATTCCATGGCTGGTTGATAAACTGGAAGTTAGGTGCATTAAATCATCAGTCAGTTGATTGAATCTGTGGCTGATTACATATGTGATCATCTAAGGGTTTTCTCCTACAATGAAATAGTACAATCAGTTGAAGGCTTTTAAGGGAGAAGAGAGACTCAGATGCTGCTTCTTTAGCCAATGAGCCTCTCCTCTGGAGTTTATCCAGCCACTTCACCAGCCTCTCAGCATGCCCTATGGGATTTGGACTCTTCCATTCCATTGGTTGTGTGAGACACCCTTATAAATCTCATATTTATCAGTCTATCCTGTTGGTTTTGTTTCTCTAGAGAATCCTAACACAGGTGACAAGGCTAACCAGGAAGTGATATAGTTGTAAATTTACATTGCAAAGTCTAGGGCAACTAGTATAAAAATTTGATGAGTATCTAATTGACATGCCAAGAGAGGGGAGTAATTGAATCATATAAAATGTTCAACTTAAACCAAGTTTTGTAGATAAAATGCAGAAGATAGTCACAAATAACAAGTGAAACTAATAGGAAACTGTTAAAATATGGTTGGCATTAATCTAAACATATTAATAATCAATTTACATTCAAATGGTATAAATACTCCACTTAAAAGTAAACATTGACAGAGTGGAGATAAACAAAACACAACAAAGCAAAGAAAACTAAGACCCCCCCATACTGAAATGTGTTATGTAAAAGAAAGGCACAGGGTGGGCCACAGTGGCTCAGCAGGCATAGTTCCCACCTGCCATCCTGGAGACCCGGGTTCAATCCCATGCAAAAAAAAGAAAAGGTTAAAACATTAAAAGAAAGCACATTAAATACACATAAAGGACCTAGAAGAATATGTCAAACTGTTCATTGCTTGTCATTCTGAATGACTTTTGTTTTCTTTGCTTCTTGTACTCTTCACTTTTCTAAATTGCACAATTAATTTAAAACAAAAAAGTAAATGTTATTTTAAAAATCTAAAAAGCTATCAAAAGACAGTTTATACTTAAAGTGATTAGAGAGATAAATCATGTGAGAACTAATCAAAGGAAAGCTAGAGAAGATTTATTAATTTCAGTCAAAGCAGATTTCTGAACAGGGAAACTATCAGGGTTGAAGAAGGGCTTGCATAAGGTTAAAGGTTGGATTCCCCAAGAAGACATAGTAATCCTTAGTGATTTGGCACCTACCAACAGAGCATCAAAATACATAAGGCAAATCAAATAAAACTACAAGAGAAAAGGACAAACCCACTGTGTAGTTAGAGACTGCAACACTCCTCTCTTGGTAATGGGAACATCCAAAATGCAGACAATCAGTAAGGACATAATTGAAGTGGGTATCATCATCAATCAACTGGGTTTATTGGCATTTCAAGAACACTTCGTCCAACAACAGCAGATACACATTCTCAGACTACATGCAAGTCATCAAGATAGACCTTCAGTACCATAATACAGAGGTCCACAGAGGACTCTTCTGAAGTACCCCATTGCTCCTGGCACACTCTACCCAACAGGATTGTCTCTGAAGTGCTCCCACCATGTCCTCCCTTCTGGCTTATTGGCACCCAGCCTCAGCCCTCCTCACCCTCTGACTTGGCTCCCACTGAATCGAGAACCAAAGCTTGGAAACAAAATATTGAGCCTGGCACAGGTACTCTGATCACCACTGAATCCAGAGGCTTAAGATGGAAATGATGTGCATGGTGGTGTAGCCCTGGCTCAGACATTCAATCTGGATGCAGCCCAGTGCCCCCTGAAATCAGCAGCATGTGGGGCTGCCAGAAGTCCTGAGTAATGATCCTGCCAGATGCCCAGGATGGAGGGCATGGTACTATGGGGGAGGTGAGCTGGAACCCGAACCAGATGCCTGTCCTGTCACCATCTCTGCCGTCTGAGGACACTTTGTGGGCTGGGCTCCTGTGTCTGCCCTGCCCTTTGACCAGAGCCCTCCCCATGTGTTCTGTCTCAGTGCACTTCAGGCACTGTAGTTGGGCAGTGAGAAGGTGGGCACGATGCTTCATGTCAGAGCTGGCATGGTGGGGTCCATGTAGGACACGTATCCTCATGGGCTATCTCTACTTCCCCAGACTCCCCTCTGTGCCCAAGGAGCCAAGACCACATTCATGGCTCTCATCGACTCCTTTCCCCCTGAGGGGAAGCCCCCAGACCTCAGGCCTCTAGTGAAATCATAAGATATGTGGGAACGGATCCTGCACAGTATCTCTCAGAGACGGTCCTCCAGGTTCCCTACCTGGCCTGTGGAGACAGGGGTCCCTCTCCCTGACACAAACCCCATTCTCCTTTTTTTTTATCCTAGAGGTTACCTGAGCTATCACAATTTGGGGGACACATCTGTATCTACATGGGCCTTGAAGTGTCCCCTCCAATGTGCTGTGCCTTTTTCAGCTCATGCAGTCTGGGGTCTCTGTCTGATTCCCCAACTAGAATGGAAGCCCTGGAGACAGAGGTCTTTGTCTGGCTCACAGTGTTACAAAGCCTGAAATGTGCCTGCACAAAATAGGTACTCAATAAATATGTGTTGATTGAATGAACCCCACCAGAGACATTGCAGGTATCTGAGTACACCTGAGCCCTGTTCAGACCCTGGGGGATTGTGTTCTCACAACACATGGGATAGGGAACCCCTAGATGGAATTGCAAATCTCCCATACAAAAGGAAAACTAGGATTGCCACATTTACAGGGTCATGGGAGGTGAGGCAGATATTGATACATGAGCCCCCACCCTTTCCTGAGTGAAAACAACCATCTGAGTGGGATGATTAGTAAGGCTGGAGAAGATGTGAAAGGATAGACCAGCAGATTCCTACCTGGATCCCTGGGGTCAGAGAAGTGAATCATAAATACAAAAGCAGGAAGCTAAGATGAACATAACACCCTGTTACCATGGGATCAATAATTCCATCCTGACTAAAAGGGGCAAAAGAAGTACAACTAATAAAGTATCAGTGGCAGAGAGAATTCAGATAGAGCCAAGAGTCTACTCTGGAGGTTCCTCTTGCATAACCTGCCAACTCCCAACAGGGACCATTCCAGCCAATCCTAAATAACACCCAGAGCAATATAGAAGATTCCACAAGGTTTCCATGCACTGGTATAACTTTCCAGGTAAGTCCTGAAACCTAGAGGGCCCAGCCTCTCCAGGACATCAGATAGTTCCAACTCCCTACCCCATATTACCGGCAGATCTTTCCAACATGAAAAAGTTAGAATGACCATAGCCCAAATACCCCTAATGAGAGGGATAGAAAGATCAAAGGTGATGGTGGAATTACACAGTGAAGGTAGGATTGAACAAATGAGTATGAATGCAGAATCATTTTATTGATATCTCTTTTAGTCTCCAGTATCTTAGAGCAGCTAAAATAAAAACCTGAAATTGTGGAATT
>PVIY010052556.1:0-15138 GCA_004026745.1 Myrmecophaga tridactyla
TGGGGGTGGGGGCGCCTCACACAGCTGTCTCCTCCCTTAAGGTGAAAGTTGAGGTGGGAACAGCTATCCCTAGGGCATACTCTGAGATTTTTTGAAAGCTTCGTATGGTGGAATGCAGGGGTTGGGGAAATCCATTCTATGAGTTATAGGATGGAAACTCATCCTATGAATTGGCTGCAAGCAAAGACGTTCCTGGCCAGCCAGGGTGTCACGAGAAATTAGCATGTATTGACTCTAATAGCTAAGGAATCAGCCAGCAAGACACAGATTTATGTGTTTGCATGTTCTGACATGGAAAGATGTGCACGACATATTTTTTTTAAAACCCTACAGGCTTGTGAATACAAAGATGCCTCCTCCAGGCAGTCCTCCTGACCAGCTTACCCACTTGACACTACCTTGTACTGCAAGAAACTTTAAATCGTCTCTCCATGCCTCTTCTGTACCACTGGAATTTTGATTTTTTTAACAGGTGCCCAAATTATTTCCATTGAAGAGCAAAATCAACTAGCAATTCTGCAGAAGTATTTAGCATTGTACCCAAGAGGCTGCTTTTAATTTCAGATAATTCTGTCATTGATTTCATAGGACCATGTCTCAGCATGCAGGTAGCACTCAATGAATAACTGATGGTGGATTAAATGAAGAACGAAGACAGCATACACTCAGGAAAGGGGGTGGGGCAGAGAGAGATAAAAATATAAGAACAGTGTCAGTAATTGAGTCCATTCTTTTTCTTTTTAGTTCGAGAAATTGTAGGTTTACCAAAAAAAAAAAAAAAAAAAACACAGAGTTCCCATGTACCCGCCCCCATTGATGATATTTTTCATTGGTATGGTACTTGAGTCCATTCTTGAAAATGTGTTGGAGAACATACACTCTGTTTGTTTAAACACTTAAAAAATTGAGACATAAGGGTGCACGGGTCGTTCAGTGATGGAATGCCCGCCTTTCATGTGGGAGACCTGGGTTCGATTCCAGGACCAGGCACCCTGCCCAAATAAACAAATAGAATTGAGACATAGAACAATTCAGATAAGTGCATATAGTGCACTAATCTTAAGTGCCCTGGTCACTGTGTACACCAAAGAACAGCACCTTCCGGTACCTCCAAGATCCCCGGGTGCCACTTCCCACTCAGCACCCAGCCCCACCCGATGAGAACCATTATCCTAAGTTCTCTTACATAAATGCAATCACACACATTTGTGAGATTCATCATGTGGCGATAACATGTCACTTTTTATTGCTTTATCCTATTACCTCATACTATCACACTGCAAATATCCATTCCCCTTTTGTTGGACATTTGGGTTGTTTCCAGTTATTTATTTTTTTGGTGGTGGGTTTATTCCATTACTTAAAAAAGAAGGAACACATTCTCAGCTGATCCTAAACATATGATGAAAGCATTCTGAAACACCCATACAACAACTTGTTAAGGAGTTCTGCGAAACAGAAAGCATTGTATCATGCATCGTTGATGAAGTCACCAGCTGCAGGGAGGTGAAGAATGCGACAATATTGTGCCGTGTGGCACAAAATGATGTTTTCCTTTCACAACGCAAAGAACCTGCATGGTCATGCTATTAAACAATGAAATCAATGAAAAAAGACAACAAGGAGACTCTAAAACCGACCTGATTTGGTGGCCCCCAGGCACCTGCAGGCCACACTGGGGTCCGGAAAGGGCCAATCCTTGCAGGGAAGAAGGGGTGCAATGAAATAAATGTACAGCATGTACACGGCAGACGCTATTCGCATCATTGCTAACGTTTTGTGTTTTTTTTTTTTTTTAAAGTGTCATATTGAGTATTTGGAGACTGAGAACCCTTAGTCTTCAGGAATTCCTGCACCGTGCTTCAAAGAACGGGAGAGGGCAAAATAAGTCAGAAATGAAAGCGCAATTATTGTATGGTCTCCT
Organism: Myrmecophaga tridactyla; assembly: GCA_004026745.1. Lineage (NCBI taxonomy): Eukaryota > Metazoa > Chordata > Mammalia > Pilosa > Myrmecophagidae > Myrmecophaga > Myrmecophaga tridactyla. The sequence goes on from PVIY010052556.1 coordinate 1,925, forward strand.
TTAGGAAATGCTTATAAGGAAACAGGGGCCTAGATTGTAAGCTCCTGTGGCAGCCACATCGAGTCCCGAGTGGTAGTTATTACTTCTGGATTTTGAGAGGTTGTTTTATATATGTATTATCTGGTATTTAGTGATAAGAACAAAGCCAATCAGGCTGGGATTAAGGTAACTCAGAACACAGGGATAAGGAAGACATTGTCTGTGTTTTAGAACTGCATCTACTCTTCGAGACCAAAGGAAGAAAGGTTTATTCTGTCTGGCACCTAAATTTTCTGTAGCACAAAATGTAACTCAACTTGTCAGGATAGCTCATTTGAACAATTGAAACACAGGGAGCCCAGAATAAGCATGAGCGTCTTTAATCCTGTATAGTTTAAAGTAATGCCTGGATACATCCTAGAGTATATTAAGCAGATAATCAAAAGTATTAGCAAAGTCCCTTGAGGGATGGGAGAAAAAATATGGAACTAATAAACTTTATCACCAGGGAACCCCCTGATACTGTGTCAAACTTTAGGGACACCCAAAACAATAGGTCAAGTCCTTGATGTATGTAGCAGAGAAGCTTAGTCTACCTATGGCATGCCTAAGAATTTCTTCTGGAGGACCTCCTTTATTGCTCAGATGGGGTCTCACTCCCTCTAACTCCAACTCTGCAAGTGAAATCATTGCCCTCCCCTCTTCACAGGACATGACATCCAGGGGTGAAAGTTTCCCTGGCAGCATGGGAGATGATTCCCAGGGATGAATCCGGCCCTAGCACCATGGGATCAACAATTCCATCCTGACCAAAAGGAGGAAAAGAAGTGTAACTAATAAAGTATCAGAGGCAAAGAGAGTTCAAATAGAGTTGAGAGTCTACTCTGGCCATCACTCTTTTGCAAGCTTCAGTTAGACATTGCTACCTATCATAACTTGCCAAACCCCAACCAAAACCACTCCAGCCAATCCGAAAGAATACCTAGGGCAATATATAAGATTCCACAAAAGTTCCATGCATTAGAGTAACTTTCCAGAAATTTACAACCTTCAGTTATGTCCCTGGATCAGATAAGTCCTGAAACCTAGAGAGCCCAGCCTCTCCAGACATCAGCTAGTTCCATCTCCCTACCCCATATTATTGACAGCCCCTTCCAACATGAAAAAGTTAGAATGGCCATAGCCCAAATACTCCTAAAGAGTAGGATAGAAAGACCAAAGGTGATGGTGGAGTTATACAGAGAAGGTAGGGTTTAACAAATGAGTATGATTAAATTGATATCCCTTTTAGTCTCCAGTATTTTAGAGCAGCTAGAAGTAAAAAACCTAAAATTGTGGAACTGTAACCCATATCAAACTCTGAAATCTGTTCTACAACTAATTGTGCCATGGTTTGAAATTTATTGCTTTTTTGTATGTATGTTATTTTTCACAAAAAAGAGTTGATTGTGATGATAAAAAATATTTATCCCTTCCAGCCCCCTATATTGTGGAGCAGCTAGAAGGAAACATCTGAGAGGATGGTACAGTTAGCCCAAGAGAAACTCTGGGATCTGTCCTGTAACTACTTGTTGAAGAGTGCTTTGAAAACTGTCACTTTTTTCCTTCTTTGCTTTGTATATACGTTATACTATACAATAAAAAAAGTAAAACGAAAACCAAAAAAACAGTGGAGGCCATGGCTCAAATGGAAAATGCTATGTTGCATACATGTCACCATAATAAAAGTTAAAAAAAAAAAAAAAAAAAAGGGTGGAGGCTTCCAAACTCTCCAGGGCAGCCAGTTCTTTTGTTGTGGGACCACACCTTCAGTAAACTTTAAGTTATGCAAATGAGGCAAAGGTTCTAGACCAGAGTTCAGATCTTCTGCATGGGGGGTGGGCTCTATAAAAGGCTGGACCAGCCTGCTTGTCTCTCTGGATGAATGGAGGACATTCGTGAAGCCCCAGAGCTCTCGCCACCACCAGTCTCTCGATGCAGTCGAGGTCCCTTCGGAAGCGGACGTCAGTCCAGAGCTACAAGCCTTGTCCGAAGCGCAAACCCCAGCGTCTTCCCAGGGAACTTCCCCCTGATGTCCCCAGCACCAGCTTCAAGTCCCTGTGTCTGCTGGGACAGTTCAGCTGGAGAAGCTCCAACAAAAGACAAGGTAGGATCGAATTTTTAAATTGCATATTCCAGTTTTATGGCTGGTTTATAAGAGAGCTGTCCATGTCACAGGCATGGATTTTGCCATTGGCCACCTTGCTGAAATCTTGGTGTTGGTCTCCAAGACTTTTCCATGTCTCCTCCGGAGAATTTTGTGGGTGCAGTCGTTTGCAAGTAAGTGTCTGGCCTCTTCCTCTGCAGGAGTGGAGCCTCACTGTGTCTTGGCTCTCCGGTTGTCTATAACAGTGGTTCCTGGGAAGTTGGTCGGGTTGATGAAAATGGGTGGAGGGGTTCCTGGAAGGATGGGTGTGGGAGAGAAATCAGAGGCAGGAGGGTGAGTAAAGAAGGATGAGTTGTGATGTGGTCTGAGCCATTGTAATGGCTAAAGGACCCCTCCATAGAACGGAGGCTCCAAGAATCCCACAAGGGTGAAAGTCAACGGCTGTCATTGATAATCACCCCTGAAAATCCCTTAAACCATTTTTGTAGTCTTTGTAATCCAATTATCTTCCAAGCTGGAGAGAGCGGGGCCTGCACTGAGCACTGCTGAATTGGCAATTGAACTTAGAAATACAACCCCACCCCACTCCACCCCCGCCGCCAAATAAATAAAAATCCTTAAATCTGGGAATTGCACTAGTCCAGAGTTGAAGCAACAGGTTAATAGTAAAGATATTGAACATTTGCCTAGCTCCGTTCAGCTTGCAAGGAGTTTCCCCTCCCCTGATTTCACTTGCAGCTCACAGGTCCTCACTCTTTTCTTTGCAATTGCCATCCTGGCAAAACTGGCCGGACTCGGACACTGAAGCAATCTTCAGCTTTCCGCGTCCCAGCTTTTGTGCCCAGGGTTTCCCTTGCTTTGTCCACCAGGGGAATCTGCAACAGCCCTGGAAACCCCTTCAGAGGGGTGGGGCTGGGGTGCGGAGGGGGCAGGGCTGCAACCCCGTAGCTGGGGGAGGTGCGAGATAGCCTCGCACAAAGAAACCTAAGCGTGAATCCACTTAAATAAAATCCATTTATTTCGAATGAATTCTTTGCTGACTGAGATAGGAAGAGTGCTGAAGCTGGGAGGGTACACTATTGGTTTTTGTGGGTTTTTTTTAATCGTTTACAACAAAGTACAGCTCACGTACAGTCATTGGGCGTCTGTCTGTGCTGGGTGCCGGGGACGAGGCAGGCAGGGGACCCGCTTCATTCGAGAAGCTCCTATCTAGTAGAACTGGGTGCTAACACCTAGTAACACGGGGCGACTCAGCAGCGCTTCTAATCAGGCACCCAGACAGCTACCAACTGCGACAGGCAGACGGACAGTGATGGGTGCGAAAAGGAGACCCCTAGACCTCGGCTGGGATCACGCGGATGGAAGTAGATTTCTGGGCAGAGGCGCCCTAAGGCGCTGACCGATCCCGGGTGGGGAGGGAGGGGACAGATAAGGCACGGGCGGGCTTCGGAGGCCGAATGAAAGCTTTTAAGAAAGGGGAGTGACCCGTCGGAACCGCATTTTGTAAATGACAAGTTTACTATACAGTCTACAAGCCCTTAGGAAGTATCAGCTTACTTAAGAACTATTGATGGGCTAATGACGATTTCTGTACTTTTTTTTTTTCAATTTCATGCCACCCCCTCCCCCCCATTTATTGACATGAAATTAACCATTTTAAAGTGTACGATTCAGTGGCGTTTGGCCCCTTCATAACGCTGGACGGCCAGCACCTTGCTTTAGATCCAGGCATTTCCATCCCTCACCCATTAAGCGCGCTGCCCATTCCACCCTCTTCCCCGCCAAAATGAAGTGCATTTTGGAAAGATGAGTCTGGCCGAAGGAAAGGCTCCGAGGTGGAGCCCAGGCTCCGCCTGGGGCTGCTATTAGAAACCTGCCGGCGGACTCGGGGCAGGACGCGGCGGTGCCGGCGGGCGGTGGACGGGATGCCGAGTGGGTAGGCGGCGGGGTGGGGCGCCACGCGCGAAAAGGCTGCACGAGCGCGGCCCGCAGCTTTGCAAACCCCGAAACCTAAGGCCCCTGCCCTCCAGAGACCTGCATGATCCGTGCGTGCACACGGCGCCCAGAGGCCCCCGATTCCTGAAGCTGCTTATGCTTTCATAAAGAATCCTGGTCTGAATGACCTGGGGCCCGGACTTTTAATTTAATACTAATTTAAATTTAACGTAGGAAACAGCCGTGCTCGGTTCTGTGATTGGAAAACCTTTCTGTATGTTCGGAACAACTTAGGTATGCGACCCTACATTTTCAACTAAATTTTATGGAAGTATTTACCTCTGAATTGAGTTCGGCTGAAATTATAAAATATACATCCGGTTTTGAAGATTCAGTAAGAAAAAGTGTTGTAAAAAAAAAATTGTAAGCTATCTCAGTTTTTTATATCAATTGCATATTGAAGTGATATTTTAGATATGTTGGGTTAAATGCAGGACATTAAAATTAATTTCACGTTTCTTTTCTTTGCTATATATAATTGAAATAAGTCACACACCATCAATTTCACACTTTGAAAGTGTATCGTTCAGTGGTTTTTAGTATATGCAGAGTTGTGAGACCATCGCAGCTATCTAATTCCAGAGCATTTTTACTGGCCCCAGAAGTCACCCCATACCTATTAGCTGTTACCTCCCATCCCTTAACTCTGTCTCCACCAGCCTCTGGCAGTCGCTGATTTACTTTCTGCTTTGGAGTTGCTAATTCCGGACATTTTATAGAAATGGAATCGTACCATATTTAGCCTTTTGTACCTGGCTTCATTTGCTTAAAATGTTTTCAAGATTCCTTCATATTTTCGCATGTGTCAGTACTTTATTCCTTTATAGCTGAGTAATATGCCATTGAATGGATGGGCCACGTTTTGTTTATCCGTTCACCAGATGATGGAAGTTGGGTTGCTTCTACTTTTTGGGTATCATAAATAGTGCCGTCATAAACACTCCTATAGGAGGTTTTGCTGGACACATGAGTTCAGTTCTCTTGGGTATTGATCTAGGGGTAGAATTGCTTTGTCACATGGCAACTCTGTTTAACTCTGAGGATCTGATTTTTCACTTTTTTAGATGTGACTCCATCTCTTGGACAGGGCTGGTCTGGAACGTCTGTTTTAGGGCCGGGCATTGTGGTAAAAGGTTGGAAACAGTTTACACTAAAGGGTACGATGGGGAGGGGAAAGGCCAGGCTGGGCAGCGAGGGGGCCGTCTGGTAACTTATATTTTACTTTATTTACCTTCTTCATCTCTCTCCACTGCTGCGAGGCCTCTTACTTGGTCTTCCTGTTTCCACAGCCACATCTCCATCCAGCAGCCAAAGAGATCTTTTTAAAACTGTAAATCTGACCATGCCACTTCCTGCTTAAAACCCTTCAACAGCTTCCCATCATAATCATATCAAATGTAAATCCTTCCTGTGGTGTGGGATTCATTCGATGTTTGTGAAATATTTGTTGAATAACTAATGGAAGATCTTCTTCATGTTTTTTCCCCAAACTGATTTATATATTTATACTTATGTATAAGTATATATTATAGTATTTCCATGAATATATGTATTCATATTTCACTTTTGGAATGCGATTTTATTGAGAGATATTCACGTAACATATATTCATCCAAAGTATACAATCAATGACTCACAGTATGATCGCATGGTTGTGCTTTTATCACCACATCAATTTTAGAATATTTTCATTACTTCAAGAAAAAAAAGAAAATCCAAATCTTCTTCATTTTTTCCAATGTGTATATATATATGTGTGTGTGTGTGTAGACACATATATATTCTTTAATATATATATACATGATATATTCTTTAATATATATATTTTATTTTGAAATAGTTTCAGACTTAAAGGGCAGTTACAAAAATAGTACAACACACACTCGGAAGACTCCAACATACCCACCTCCACACCCAAATCTACCAATAGTAACACTTTGCTATGTTCGCTGTATCATTTCATCTATCCATCTCTCTGTCCATCTATGTATCTGTCTACTTATCAGTTTTCTAAATATTTGAGAGTAGGTTATACATTATGCTTGTTGAACATATGATATTTCTCTGTACATTTCCTAAGAACATTTCCTAAAAGATTAATATATGGACCCACCTTAAGTACAGTTATCAAGTGCAAAAAATGTCAACATTGATATAAAGCTCTCAGTCTGTATTCCAACTTAAATATTTTTAAAGTTAAACACATTTTAAATGCAAAGGAAAAACACTTACACTGATTTGTTTTTCAGAGGAATGTCCCATGAGCAATGTGTGAATGTGCGTTTCCTGCATCCTTTCCATCACTGGGTGTCATCCTTTTTTAAATCATAGCCAGTCTGCTAGTTAAAAAGAGTATCATTTATTGAATTTGAATTTCTTTGTTACTAATTATATTGAAGCATCTTTTCATTTGTTCAGTGTCTGTTATTTGCCTTAGTGTCCAGATCAATGTTTATAAATCTAAATATATTCTTTTCACATCAAGGATCTCTCTCCTTTGTCTATGCTATGAGTATTTTTTCCTGATTTGTTATATGTCAAGTTAGAGAAGAAAATGCACATTCTGAAATAAATCTAACGTTAAAAATACTCAGGTACACAAATGAAACCAGAAGGAAAGATAGCCGATTGATTTGAACAGTGAATAAAAAAGTATTTGCTAAGTTCCCTTGGGGTAACCTCAAGAAAGGGGCAAAATTCAACTTCCCCATTTGGAGAATTTCTGATACTCTCGCAAGCAGTAGGGACAATCAAATCAATAGGCCAAGCCTTCAATTTTGGATTTGTTCATATCAGACTTATTCCTGCAAAGAATAAACTAAGTTTACTTAAAATTAGGCCTAAGAGTCACCCCCAGAGAACCTCTCTTGTTGCTCAGATGTGGCCTATCTCTCTCTCAGCCAACCTGGCAAGCAGACTCACTGCCCTCCCCCTGTCTACGTGGGACATGACTCCCAGGGGTGTGGACCTTCCTGGCAACATGGGACAGAAATCCTAGAACGAGCTGGGACTCAGCATCAAGGGATAGAAAAAAACCTTTTCGACCCAAAGGGGGAAGAGACAAATGAGACAAAATAAAGTGTCAATGACTGAGAGATTTCAAACAGAGTCGAGAGGTTATCCTGGAGGTTATTCTTACACTTTTTATAGATATCTCCTTTAGTTTAAGGTGTATTAGAGAGGCTAGAGGGAAGTGCCTGAAACTGTAGCGCTGTGTTCTAGTAGCCATGTTTCTTGAGGATGATTGTATAATGATATAGCTTTCACAATGTGACTGTGTGATTGTGAAAACCTTGTGTCTGATGCTCCTTTTATCTATGATATTGACAGATGAGTAAAAAAATATGGATTAAAAATAAATAATGGAGAAACAAATGTTAAAATAAATTGAGTAGATTGAAGTACCAGTGAACAACGAAAGGAGTGGTAAGAGGTATAGAAAAAAATAGGGGGAGCAAAGGTTAAAATATATTGAGTAGATGGAATTACTAGTGGTCAGTGAGAGGGAGGGGTAAGGGGTATGTTATATACGAGTTTTTTCTTTTTTCTTTTTATCTCTTTTTCTGGAGTGATGCAAATGTTCTAAAAAGTTATCATGGTGATGAATATACTACTATGTGATGACATTGTGAGCCATTGATTATACACCATGCATGGAACATCTCTATGTTAAGAATATTCAGGTTTGTATGTTTTGGTTTGATAATAAAAAATAAATTGAGAAAAGAACCACCTAGGGCTTAAATTGAGATTCTATAAAGGTTTTATGCACTAGGTTTGCTTTTCTGGAACATATAATCCCCAGAGGGTCCCTAGATCAGATAAATCCTGAAACTCAGAGGGGCCAGCCTCTCCAAAATTATCAATTAATTTCATCCCCCTATCCTTTAGCATGGACACCCCTTCTCAAATGAAAAAGTCAGAACGGGCATTGCCCAAAGATTTCTATAGATTGGGAGAAGGCTTAAAGGAGAAGGAAGAGGTATAACAGAGAAAAAATGGGATTTAACAAAAAGTATGACTGCTGAATCACTGTATTAATATTTCTTCTAGCCTCTAGTGTTTGGGAGCAGCTAGAAGAAAAAATATGAGATGGTGGAATGGTAGCCCATGACAAACTCTGGGATCTGTTCTGTAACTACTTGTTGAAGTGTGCTTTGAACACTTGCTTTTTTTCTTTCTTTGCTGTGTATATATGCTCTATTTTACAATAAAGACATTTTTTAAAAGTAAAAAAATATATATATTCAGGTAGTTAATCTAACTCAACCTGTCTGGATAGCTGATTCAAAAAACCCAAAGAGAAGGAACCCCGTAGGAATGCGGCCATGTAATTCTGTATAATACCTGGAGACATACCAGACTATGGTGGGCTGATAATTAAAAAGTATTGGTAGACTTGACCTGAAACTCTATAAAGGTTTCATGCACTAGGTTTGCCTTCTGGGAACATGTAATTCCCAGAATGTTTCTAGGTCAGATAAATCCTGAAACCCAGAGGGACCAGCCTCTCCAGGATTATCAGTTAATCACATCCCTTCAGTGTGGACACCCCTTTTCAACATGAGAATGTCAGAACAGGTATTGCCCGAAGATCCCTACAATGGGAGAAGGATTAAAGGAGAAGGAAGAGGTATAACAGAAAATGGGAATTAACAAATGAGTAAGGCTGCTGAGTCACTATATTAATATTCCTTCTAGCCTCCACTGTTTTGGAGCAGCTAGAAGGAAAAATCTGAGCTGATGGAATGTTATCTCATGACAAACTCTGGAATCTGTTCTGTAACTACTTGTAGAAGTGTACTTTGATTATTGCTTTTTTCTTTCTTTGCTTTGTATATATGTTATATTATATGATTAGAACATGTTTAAAAAGGTATTGGTAGAGTCCCTTAGGGGACTGGAGAAAAAATATGGAAATAGTAAATTTTCCTATCTGGGAAACTCCTGATACTCTCTCAAACATTGGGGCTTCCCAAGAAAATAAGTCAAGCCCTTGATTTTTTTTTTTTCCATGTAAGAAAAACCCTCTTTATTTTTACCTTTGACATTCACTTAAAAATATGTTTTTTGACATAGAATTCACATACCATAATATTCATTCCTTTAAAGTGTACAGTTCATTGGTTTTTTGTGAATGCACAAAGTTTTGCAGCCATCATCACCACTGTCTTAATCCTAGAACATCTTCATCAGGCCAAAAAGAAACACTTTCTCCATTATCCGTCACTCCCCTTCCGTGGTCTCACCAGTCCCTGGCAACACTAATCTACTTTCTGTTTTTATGGGTTTGCCTATTCTAGACATTTCATATAAGTGGAATCATACAATATCTGGCCTTTTGTGACTGGCTTCTTTCACTTAGCTCAGTGGTTTTTGTTTGTTTGTTTGTTTTTTAAAAATTTTTTATTAATTAAAAAAAATTACAAGAAACACAAACATTCCCAACACATACACTCAGCAATTCACAATATCATCACATAGTTGCATATTCATCATCATGATCATTTCCCAGAACATTAGCATCAGTTCAGAAAAAGAAATAAAAAGACAACAGAAAAAAAAAATTTTTACAGGCCATACCCCTTACTGATAAGCCCTTGACTTTGAGACTTGCCCTTATGAAACTTATTTCTGTGGTGGAGAAGCTAAGACTACCTATAATTATGCCTAAGCGTTGCTTCCAAGGAACCACTTTTGTTGCTCAGATGTGGCCTCCCTCTCTATGCCCAACTCTGTAGGAAAATCATTGCTCTCCCCACAACATGGGACATGACATCCCAGGGTTGAGCCTGGCTCTAGGATCATGGGATTGACAATCCCTTCTGGACGAAAAGGGGAAAGAGAAATGTAACAAAATAAGGTATCAATGGCTAAGAGAGTTCAGATGGAGTTGAGAGGCCATTCTGGAGGCAACTCTTTCGCAAGCTTCACCTAGGTATTATTAACTGCCACATTTTGCCAAACCCCAACCAACATCATTTCTGTTAACCCTAAGAAATACCTCTCAGGGCGCTAACTGAGACTCTACAAAGTTTCATGCACTAATTTTACTTTCCTGAAACCTATAACTTCCAGAGGGCTCTTAGGCCAGATAAGTCTGAAATCCAGAGGGACCAGCCTCTCCAGGAACATCAACTAATCCCGTCCCCCTATCTTATATCATCAAAACTCCTTTTCAACATCAAAAAGTTAGAATGAGCATAGCCCAAAGACCCCTATAGATTGGGAGAAGGAGCAAAGGAGAGGGAGAAGTTGTAACAAAGAAGATAGGATTTAATAAATGAGTATGACTGCTGAATCGCTATAATGATATTTCTTTTAGCTTCCAATGGTTTGGAGGAACTAGAAGGAAAAACCTGAAAATTTTGGAATTGGAACCCATACCAAACTTTGAAATCTGTTCTGCAACAGATTAGCAACTACTTAATCTAATGTTAAAATGTACTTTTGGGTGGACCAGGTTGGCTTAGCAGGTAGAGTTCTCACCTGCCATTGCCGGAGACCCAGATTTGATTCCCAGTGCCTGCCCATGCAAAAAAGAAAAAAAAAAAAAAAAGGTACTTTGAAAATTATTGCTTTTTTTTTTTTTTGGTTACATGTTGTATTTCACAATAAAAAAATATACCATACGGGTAATTAAAAAGCACTTGGTGTGTATACTACGGACATTCTTAATAAGGAAGAATAATTAAGAGCTGATATTTACATGCCTTTCGAAGTCTTACCAAGAGCATATTTATCTCTGGGGCTGGCACACTTTTTCCTTGGAGGTCCAAATAGTAAATATTTGGGGCTTTGTGGGCCCTACAGTCTGCTGAGCTATTCCACTCTGTCTTTGTAACACAAAAACAACCACAGACAATCTGTAAATGAATGGAGCTGGATGTATTCCAATATTTATTAATGGGTACTGAAATGTGAATTTTATGTCATTTTCACGTGTTGTGAAAAATTCTTTTTTTTTTTTTTTTTGTTTCCAATCATTAAAAAACGTGAGCCATTCTTAGCTCATGGACTATGTAAAAGCAGGAAGCCGCCTGCATTCGGCCCGTGGACTATAGTTTGCCAAGCCCCGCTTCATCCCATTTGAGCTTGGGGAGGTGGGCAGGGAGGCATGATTCTCTGCCTTGGATCCATGCAGGGCACAGAGCTGGGGTTCCAGGGCTGGCAAGTGAGCCCACGTGGGCTGACTCCGTCACGCACAAATGCTCAGAAGGAAAAACAAGATGAGAGCAACAGGCTGGGTGGAAGTCCCAAGCTTCCATTTGGATCTAAACTCTTATAGGTTTTAGACTCTAAACTCTAACTCACTGAGGTTTCAGTGATTGCATCTTCGAGCAGATACTTTTAGAAAGGATTACTACTTCCTTTTGAATTTATACGCAGAGAGGATGAGACATTTTCAAATGTCCAGGAAAACTGGAGGGAGCAGGCACTCCAGGAGGCAGAGAAAGGACCCCCAGCCTTGGAGTCTTGTTGACTTAGGATTCTGGTTCCAGCACTTCCTTGGCTGGGTGGGTTTGGGCAGGTTGCTCTACCTTTCTACAAATGAAAGATAATCATATAGGGTTTGCCATTTTCTGGGCAAATTTGAATTAATGCAATAAAAAGATGAGTACAGTCTCCCTTTGTTATTTTTACCTTTTTATTGTGTAATATATATACAAAGCAAAGAACGAAAAAGCAATAGTTTTCAAAGCGCTCTTCAAGTTGTTACAGGACAGACCCCAGAGTTTGTCATGGGTTACCTTTCCATCCTCTCAGATTTTTCCTTCTAGCTGCTCCAGAATATAGGAGGCTAGAAGGAATAAATATATTTTTTAACATCACAATTGACTTTTTTCCCTTTTTTTTGTGAAAAGTAGCATATACAAAAAAGCAATACATTTCAAAGCACAGCACAATTAGTTGTAGAACAGATTTCAGAGTTTGGTATGGGTTATAATTCCACAATTTCAAGTTTTTACTTCTAGTTGCTCAAAGATACTGGAGACTAAAAGAAATACCAATTTATTGATTCAGCCATCATATTCATTTGTTAAACCCTATATAACTCCACCATCACCTTTGATCTTTCTCCCACTCTTTAGGGGTATTTGGGCTATATCCATTCTAACTTTTTCATGTGGGAAGGGACTGTCAATAATACAGGGTCAGGAGACGGAACTAGCTGATGTCCTGGAGAAGCTGGGCCCTTCAGGTTACAGGATTTTTCCGGTCCAGGGACCCATCTGGAGTTTGTAGTTTTCTGGAAAGTTACCCTACTGCATGGAACTTTTGTGGAATCTTATATCTTGCCCTAGGTGTTCTTTAGGATTGGCTGGAATGGTTTTGCTTGGGGTTTGGCAAGTTATGAGAGGTAGCAATGTCTAACTGAAGCTTGCATAAGAGCAACCTCTAGAGTAGCCTCTCGACTGTATTTGAACTTTCTCAGCCACTGATACTTTGTTAGTTGCACTTCTTTTCCCCCTTTTGGTCAGGATGAAATTGTCGATCCCATGATGCCAGGACCGGTCATCTCCCATGCCGCCAGGGAGACCTTCACCCCTGGATGTCACGTCCCACGTAGTGGGGAGAGAGCAATGATTTCACTTGCAGAGTTGGGCTTAGAGAGAGTGAGGCCACATCTGAGCAACAACAGAGGTCCTCCAGAAGTAACTCTTAGGCATGCCTATAGGTAGGCTAAGCTTCTCCGCTACATACATAAGCTTCACAAGAGTAAGCCTCAAGATCAAGGGTTTGGCCTATTGATTTGGGTGTCCTTAATGTTTGACAGTATCAGAGGATTCTCTGATGGTAAAGTTTAATAGTTCCATATTTTTTCTCCAAGCAGATACTTTTTTTTTTTAAAACTTTTTTATTAATTAAAAAACTTAACAAAAGAACATTAATATATCATTCCATTCTACATATACAATCAGTAATTCTTAATATTATCACCTAGTTGCATATTCATCATTTCTTAGAACATTTGCATCGATTTAGAAAAAGAAATAAAAAGACATCAGAAAAAGAAATAAAACGATAATAGAGAAAAAAAGATTATACATACCATACCCCTTACCCCTTGCTTTCACTTATCATTAGCATT
>PVIY010052557.1:0-15136 GCA_004026745.1 Myrmecophaga tridactyla
AAAAAAACAAAAAAAAACAAACAAAAAAAAGAAGGCCAATGAGTTCAGGGTCTCTCTCTCTCAAGTGAGAAGGCACATGGTGAACACAGTCAGGGCTGCTCTCTCAGCTGGAAGGGCACATGGCAAACACAGTGTCATCTGCTAGCTTTCTCTCCTGGCTTCCAGTTTCCTGAAGCTCCCCGGGAGGTGTTTTCCTTCTTCATCTCCAAAGGTCTCTGGCTCGTGGACTTTTCTTCATAGTGCTGCAGCATTCTCTGCTTTCTCCGAATCTCCTTCATTCTCCAAAATGTTTCCTCTTTTAGAGGACTCCAGAAACTTATCAAGACCCACCCACATGGGTGGAGACATGTCGTCACCTAATCCAGTTTAACAACCACTCTTGATTACTTCACATCTCCAGGAAGATGCTTTGATTACAGTTTCAAACATACAGTATTGAATAAGGATTATTCTGCCTTTATGAAATGGGATTTAGATTAAAACATGGCTTTTCTAGGGACATACATCCTTTCAAACCAGCACATGACTGCTGCTTATTCTCTCCCTTCAAAGCTGCATGGGCAATTGGTAACCCTGCACGAAAGCATGGGGGGATCCCTTCACTTCATTTTGTGTGTCTCTGCCACATTGGAACAAAACCATGCTTTTTGTGTTTCCAGGGCCTTATAGATTTTTTAATAGGAAAAAGAATGCCAGTGGGAAAACTCTTGGGATGCTTGTCCCACAGTCTTTCTAATTTCCTTTTAGTATGCCTTCAGAATCTGAGACTGGAAAGCTAAAATGTTGTTTCTTACAAACCTCTGCTGCCATAGTTCCAGATGTGACTAACGTGGGAAAATCTTGTGAGATACTGGATTGAAAATCAATTAAATTGGGACAGAGGTAGAGCATGAAGCCCCAGGTTTCTTGGCATGGTTGATGACTGAGATGATATGGCCCTCAAGGCCGAAGCTGCATTTGCAGATTCCAGGTGACGGCAGAAAACGCCTCTTCCCTGTCAGCTCAGTTCTGGAGTGTGATTTTTGATATCACTTTCAATTGCTCTACCTAGAGTCCCACAACAATTCTGTGAACTACACTTCTGTAACTAATCACTTTGTGTTTATTTTATATGCACCAAAAATACTACCTTGTGTTTAGTTAGAATTCGGTTCACTGTAGCAAATAATTCCAAAATAAGCAAATGATATTTTTTTTAACTTTACTTCATCTTCCTTGGTTCAACTCAGCCAGAATTCAATAGGAAAGTGGATTAAGATGAATTTAATTAGGAACAAAGAGAATCTATGTTCTCTTTTCTCTTTCTTCATAAAGTTTCTTGGCCTCTGAATTACACTAGATTCCGGTAGCCAAATCACACCTTCATCCGTAAAGTCCCAGCAGTCTGTAGCATGGTTTAGTGTGTGTATAAATTTTTGCAGGAAGCCTCAAGTGTGAAAATATATATTTTTCTATGTTTTATAAAGGTCAATATCTTGGAATTTTTTTCGTCAGTTTTTTTTTTTTTTTGTATCAGTCCCTTAAGAGACATGAACATGAGTTAATCAGGAAAATTAACAGATGCCTGGCATATGAATTACTTATTACTAGAACGTTTTCTTCAAATTGAATACAAATAAAATGGTTTATTATAGCAGGCATGTAAATAAGTATCTATAGTGTGCAATGAATAGGGACCCTATTACCTGCTCTATTTATAAAGAATGAATTACTCCTTATGAATCTCAAAGATTTTTTGTTAGTGGCAGTATGGAGGATAGACTGATTATAATATTGTTAAATTATCTAAAAATATATAACCGTGCATTGATAAAGTTATGGTACAATGAATGCTGGTGGGACTGACATATTAGAGTAGAAGAATCGATACGGTAAAGATAAATCCTCCCAAATAAAATCTGGAGGTTATAGCAGAAGCAGTTTTGTTTTCAAATGGAGAGAGAGGTAAGTAAAGGGAACAAGTATTTGTACCTCTCAGTATCAGGGTAGCGCTGTTAACTGGGGAAGGGATTATTACCCACCCACCCCCTCTCCACAACCACCACTTTCAACACAGAGGCAGTCATTTAGAGAGGGGTTGAGAAATTCAGTGACTGACAGCTTGCAGCTTTACATTCATGCCCTGATTGAACAGACTCAACTCACCTGAAAGCACACCTCTTCCGAAAGGCAGCCGGCGTCCAAGCACTGTCTGATCACAGGGTATACAGCTATGGATCTCTTGACCAATTCCAGAGCTCCCTGTGACATCAACTGAGACTTCGCTGCTATTACTGGGATCACACCTCAGCATGACTCCTCCTTCTGCCCTCCATGCGTCCTTTATATGCCCCAATTCCTCATGCCTCCATAATTCCTCATAAAGCTCCTTTTCAAACTGCTTCAGCTTCTCTTAGTCCAGTTTGTATATGTTGCATTTATGCTAAATCTACAACTTAATATAGTGCCCTGAAAAGAGAGAAGGAATTTGAGTTAAATCAGCATTTGAAGACAAAGAGGAAATACGTATCATGAAGGATTTACAAATGAGAACAAACAGGGCCAAGGGAAAATACTGTGGATACACATATTTTATGATTTGGACAGAAGAAGTGAGACCAGGAGAAAAGATTCAGAAAACCACAAAAGTGAGGTGCCAGAGACAACAAGGCAAGATACAAATTTAAGAAAGAAGAGATGACCTTTGTGGTAGGTTGAATTATGCACACCAACAAAAGACAAATTCTAAATTTTAATCCAATGCATGTGGGTGGGAACCCATTGTAAATAGGACCTTCTGAAGATTTGACTTTTAGTGAAGATGTGGCCCAGCAGAATCTGGGTGGGACTCAATCCCTGCTACCGTAAACCTTCCAGAGAGGAGTCAGAGAAAGCCACAGGGGAAGCCAGAAGTCAGCAGAAACCAGAAAAGCAGAACAAGAGGAGAGAGAGATCGCTGTGTGACCTCAATTAGACATGCAAGCCAAGGGGTCTCACGGATTTCAGCAAACCAGCACCAGTATGCCACGCACTCCTCTGAGAAAGCAGATCCCTGCTGAAGCCTAGATTTTAGACCTCTGACCTCTGAAATGTGAGGCAATAAATGCTTATTCTTTAAATCATATTATTTTGTGAAATTTCCATAGCAGCCTGGCAAACTAAGACATGAAGAGCAGGCACTCCAAAGATGTCAAATATGAGAATAGAAAAATGCCTGATAGATTCTAATCTACCATATCAGTGCTTATTAAGGAATAAGGAGTTTAGTGGCATCGTGGCAAAGAAGCCAGACCAGAGCAAATTAAAAAAGAAGTTGAAGATCAGAAAGCACACAGCACCTGTATACTCCCTGCCATTTCCTACCCATTTTCTCCTATCATTAACATCTTGCATCGGTGTGGTACATTTGTTACAATTAATAAACCAATATAATAAGCTTCACTCTTCATGATGTGAAAGTACTATGGGTTTTGACAAATATGCAATGTCATAATATCACATTTCTACCATTACAGCATCACACAGAATAGTTCATCCCTCTAAAAACCTGCTGTGCTCCAGCCATTCATGGCTTTCCCCTCTCTTCCCAAACTGGTGATCACCAATCTTTTTCCTGTCTTTACAGTTTCTTCTTTTCCATAATGTCATATTGCAGCAGGCTTTTAAGATTTGTTTCTTTCACTTATCAATATGTATTTAAGGTCCCTCTAAGTTTTTTCATTGACTAATAGCTAAATTGTTGTCTTTGAATAATATTCGATTGCATGGCTATATCACATTTTGTTTGTACATTTATCAATTAAAGGACATGTTGGTTGTTTCCAGTTTTTGCCAATGATGGACATGGTTGCCATAAACACTCATGGGCAGGTTTCTGTGGGGACGAAGGTCTTCAATTCATTTGAGTAAACATATAAGAACACAATTGCTTCCTTATATAGGAAACCGCCCAACTGTCTTCCAAAGTGGCCGCACCATTTTGCATCCCCATGAGCAAGGAATCACAGCCCCTGTTGCTCAACATCCTCCTAATATTTGGTATCGTCAGTGTTTTCCATGCTGGCATTCTGATGCAATGGCATCCTATTGCTGTTTCCCTTTGCAATTTCCTAATGGCATATGACGTTGAGCATCTTTTCATGAGCTTATGCGACATCAGCATTTCTTCTTTGGTGAAGTGTCTGTTCATATCATTTACCCACTTTTTAATTAGGTTTTATTTGTTTTCTTACTGTTAAGTTCCACAAGTTCTTTGTACATTTTGCATACAGATCTTTATGAGATATATGTTTTCCAAATATGATTTCCCATTCTATGGTTTATCTTATCACTTTTCCATCTCTTAACAAAGTCTTTTGCACAGCAGAACTATTTAATTTTAATAGCATCTACTTACCAATATTTCTTTCCTGGATCATGCTTTTAGTGTTATATCTAAGAACTCTAAGCACACATACACACACACACACACACACACACATATATATATATTTATTTTGTATGGCTGGGTCATGTTTCATTCTTTTTCCATGTGAGTATTCCACTATTGCAGCACCATTTGTTGAATTTTTTGTTTGTTTGCTTGTTTGTTTTCGTTGCTTTCTTTTGTTGGTTTGATTTGGGAAGTGCATGGGCCGGGACTCAAACCAAGGTCACCCACATGGCAGATGAGAATTCTACCACTGAACTACCCTGACACCCCCTAAGCATTTATATTTTAAGCAAATAATTGCAGGTAATATACACTGAAAAGAATAAGCTTCATTCAATCCACATTTGGCAAATATTTATGCATTTGTGTGTTGTCTATGGCTATATCACATGGCAAGAGCCGAGATAACCAGCTGTAATGGAGACCACATGATCAACAAAGCTCACAATATTTATTTGCTGTCCCTGTATGGAAGATAAAGGTTGTTCACCCCTGTTGCAGGCGATTATAAGAATAATGGTATTTCCTGCGTATGAAATGGATTTTGGGTAAAAGAATGCAGACACGATCTGATTTAAATGTAAAAAAAGGATAATCCTTATTATCAAGTAAAAAGTAGACTATGGGAGGTTAAGGATAGAAGGAGAGAAATCAGTTAGGAGGTGTCATAATCTATACCCCCACACACACACATATAAATCACCTGTTAATTTACATAAATAAGTAATTTAGTTATTGTCAACTGTGGGAGAGGCCTACTTGATGTAGAGGAGTATAATATACAGTTTAATTTTGGTGTGAAACTTTAAAAAAGTACACCATCTTTTTATACTACTTGTTAGTACTTGTGTACAATATTTAATTTTTTTAAACCACATCTTGAAAAGATAAAATTTTAAATTTATGTTCATTTTCAACTTGACAGGCTTCAATCTTGTGGATTCTCTGGATCTTCCTGCAATTTGGTTTTGTTGAATCTGAAATGTCTTTAAGTTATCTTGGTAAATATACACTAATAATAATCTTTAGGCTCCATTGCAATCCATTATTATCTTTCTCATTTGATTAATTTACCTTTCATTCAATAACCCTTTTTTCATACGTTATTAAAATAAATTATAAGCCTTTCTTCAAAACCATTTTTCAGCGTAGGCAAACAATGCATGTAATGAGCATCGGGTTGACTTAATGTGGTAGTTAGGGTCCCGCCCAGCGTGGCCAGGTGATGTGCTGCTGTGGACTTAAAGCATCAGCATGTGAAATTCCTCTATGGCTGGTTACCTCTGCCATCGGGGCAGGGGAGTGCCTTCCGCAATGAATGAGGCTTAAAAAGAGAAGTCAAAAGAGAGAGAAACAATTCAGGACAGCTCAGTACACCCAGGAGAGCTCGGAGCAGTCCAGCACCACTCAGCTAAGCTGGCACAGACCCAGGCCTTTGGAGATGCAGAAAGGAATCACCCTGGGGAAAACTGGTGGAACCCAGAAGCCAGGAGACAAGCCCAGCACACCTCACCCTGTGCCTTCCCATGTGACTGAGAAAACCAGAAGAAAACCAGCTGCCTTTCCTCTGAGGGACGGTAAATTTGTAGCTAAATAAATCCCCTTTATAAAAGCCAATCCATTTTGGTGTGTTGCATTCTGACAGCATTAACAAGCTAAAATATTTAATGTTCTGGCTTATTCATTCATTCATATCAGATAACAAATATGTATTGGGCACTAACTTTGTGATAGGCGCTGTGTTATGCTTGAATGTGAAATAATCACTGAGCAAACATTTTACTTTTCCTCATATAAACTTGTAGTTTAGACACTGGGAAGGGTAAGAACCAACAAGTAAGTAATCAAACAAAAATTGCAAATTAATTACAAACCGTTAAAAAAAAACTGTAAAAAGAAACTAACAGGCCACTAGGAGAAATTAATAGAGGGAAACTTATCTTAGTTTGGACAATTGAGAAAGCATTTTCTAAAGAAGTAATTTTTAAACTGTGACCTAAGAGTAAGCTGTATGAGGAATGGAAAGAAGAGATTTCTATGATAGACTGTAAGAACTACACACTCAGAGCCTCTAGGATAGGAATGGCTTCAGTCTGTTTGTGGAACTTAAAATCCAGTGTTGTGGAGACACAATTGTCAAGGACTAGAATGGAGATGGCCATAAGCAGAGTGAAGAAATAACTTCTGGGGTTCTAACACATAAAGACACATTTACATGATTCTGGTAAATTATATGGAAAAGACAATATTTACGGAAGCTTTTTGAAAGACAATTTAAAATAAGTGCTTGGCCTAATTTAAACAAAAGATTTGAATTATTCAATTGTATTAATCCAATCCAATGTGTAGTTTCCCTGCCCCCAATTTAGGTACAATCTAGGGAATAAAACTTCCTATTAGCTACATCACCCCAATTTACATGCTTCATAGCAGGCAATTCTTTTTGCATGTGAGTGTACTTTGATCTTGCTATTTTCTGTCATCTTACTAAATTCTTTATAAAGGCCTTATCAAATATAAACCTTATATTTATGTAAAATCCATCTCCATTTTTATCCTATTACTGAACTCTTTTTTATTGAAAAAACCTCTCTAAGTTTGGTCTCATTTTGTATGCAGTTTGAAGATGTAATTTAATGCCTGAAGAAACATATTCATTTATTTTGACTTTGATCATAGCTGAAAACTTAAGTATTTTTAAACATGTTTTTCTTTCCCTTAGGTGATAAAATATTTTTTAAATGATACCAGAGAATGATCTAATTACCATGCTATATCTATAAATGCACATTTTTCCAAAAAGAATGAATAAGAAATCCCTTCAGCATAGACAGAGATTTTCTGTAGGTAGAGATTTTTGTTTTGAAATTCAAATTGTTACCTATATCATAGAAACTTTTATAATAAATAAACAATGATATTATGAAATAATAATTTTCTGCCTTTTTTTCTGTAATCTAATTTTCTGCATTTTAATATAAAAACTTTAGGTAAGTTAACCTATGCCTAATGTTGGATTTTAAAAATAACAGAAAAAAAGTGATAATTTAATTCATGTTTAGACTTGGTTAACTACAATTTTCTTGGTCTAATAACTATACTATCCCTTTGGAAAAAAAAAACATGTTGTTATTTCTCATTTTCATTGTAGAAAACATCAAATAACTCAGAATCTAACATGGATATATTTAACAGCTCTTTCATTATGAACTGAATGGAATAACTTCGGTAGAAGAAATATATTAATTATTTTTATAAATTGTATTTTTTTCAAAAATATATACCACCACCCAAAAATATATATATATACGCACCCCAGCTCTTAAAAGAAACACTCACTGCTTAACGATAAGGGGTTAAGACAGATCATTATACTGATGCAACTCAGTCTGTGGCTTTGGAGAAGAAACATATCTACTCTTGAAATTTAAACAGCAGTTTATGTCAAAATTACCTATAGAACATTTAAAAAATGCACATTTTATATATGCCGTGGCCCTACCTCAAACTGAGAAAGAAATGAGAACCAGTGGCTTCTCCTGCAAACTAGAGAATGATTTGATCAGATATAAATATAAAGAACGTTATTCGGGCACCAGGATGTCAAATGGACTGCGGGTCGGAGGGAGGAGATATAGATGGCAGGAAGCTAAGGTATTAGTTTGAGCGAGAAACGATAGCGCACGAATTAAGATTGTAGAAGCAGAGATGGAGAGACAGAATCAAGAAGTGTTAAAGGTGATCGGACGGATAGAAAGTACGAGGTGGAGGGACCAAGTACATTGTGCAGAGAAAAAAAAAGACTCGGAACCCTAGATGCAGGCAGTCACTAAGCCACGCGCAGCTGCGGAACACCTGAGCTACCACAACTACGAATGACTCAGTAAGAGGGATGTAAAATATCTTAATATTTTTGCAGCGATTGCAGGTTAAATGATTATATTTTAGATATATTGGGGAAAATAGAACATGAAAATTAAATTCCCATGTTCCCTTTTAATTGTTTTACGAGAAAATTTAAATTTACACGAGGGGGCTTATGTTGTGATTAGCACTTTATGTCTATTGAAAATTGAGCACTTATCTGGACTTATAAATTTAAATGTCACTTCAGCATTTTCAGCCTCCAGTTTTGCCTTAACAGAATGCAAATAACAGTATCTTTCCCGAAAAGCCCACAGGGATTCTTGAAAGATTAATTAAAACAACATATAAGGGCAGTGCAGTGTGGCCGTGGCACAGGGGCAAAGTTCTCGCCAGCCACGCAGGAGTCCCGAGTTCGGTTCCCGGTGCCTGCCCATGCAAAAAGAAAAACCAAAACAACATATTAAAGGACTCTGTAAACAGCACAGTACCTTATAAGTTACTTCAAAAGGCTTAAGGGAATAAAATGGCACAATTTAACCGAGGGTATTTTGAAATGAGTTAATATATAAAGATAACTTCCCTGACAAGACAATTAAGTACAGACCAAAGCTCAAGTAATCCGTTTGGGGGAGGGCAAATTTTTCATTTTAAATATTACCTGAGGAAATTGGAAAGTATGGGAAATTGGGAAGTATCCCAGAATAAACACGTTTACCATCTAATAACAATAACAACAAAAAACACGTAAAAGCAGACTGCTCTCCATAAAATATGACAGTTTATTCTTTTGGCCAAAACTACCCCCTCCAAATTTCATTAGGCCCAATTTTCAGTATTTTTGAAGTCATTGAATGAAAAATTGCTTTCCTTAACTATAAATTGGAATTATTTATTAATTTTAATTATAGTCCCATCAGCTTTTTTTTCTTGGAGTTTCAGGTTTATATTTGCAATATATAGATAAATCTATTCGTTGCAAAATTATTACTTTGAATACTGTGAGTGCAATTTATACAGGCGAGGTTGAACTAGTGGCGATTTTTTAAAGCCATCTTCAGTTGAAGGTAAATGTTTCCACCTCTCACATTTGGCAGAGCTCTTGTTATTATATCTAATGCTCATAATTTGGTTGAGAGTATTGCCAAAGTGACTTTTCACAACAATAAATGCACCCTTTCTTTTGGCTTTGTTTTCAAAATTAGCCGCAGTGGGAATTGATCTCACTCTAAATTGCACTGAAAATCAAAGACCTCAAGTTTTACATACATTGTCCATGACATAAAGAGAACATTAGACACTCACTCTAATGTAAAGAAGCACAACTGCACACACTGCTGCTCTTTTATGTACTTTTGGTTATTTACACTGCTAATTCGGGTAAGAGAGACTGAGATCACTTCATTTTTTTTTTCATATGTGAAATGTGTTGTGTCTAATGGCTCATAAACAGGATTTCATTTTATGCCTGGTTGTCTACAGGGATTTTTTAAAGCCAGAAAGCATAATTTAGTATTAACATTTAATGTATTAAAATATGGGGCTCATGCATTTTCTACTGAACCTTTCTAAACATTTTTTCTATTCATCAACTTGTTATGTTCCCTTAAAATGCATGATCACTTGCTTGTAAATACTGCCTACCTACAGGCTAAAAGATGCAGCAATCCCTCTCTCTAAAGCTCCCCTTCTCTCTCCAATCTCCTCTTCCAAACTCCCCAAGAAGAACAGACGCAAAAACCTTTTCAGCTCTTCAACTTGAAGAGGAAAACTCAACAGCAGTCACCATCATTCTCTAAATGCTAGTAGACGCATCTGGTCATGTTGCTTTTTCAGAGATGAGGACACGCACGAAAGAGAAGGGGAAGCCAGGACAGAGGGTCATTGCTATTATTTTACACCTGACTCTTGCAACATTTCTCTTATTTATTTTTGGAACTTCCCCTTTTGTACCTGGACTTTCTATCGACACCAAAATATAATACTGCCTATCTTGAGGAATGATTGTATGTAAAAGACATTTGGGGGGATTTATAGTATGATACACCCTAAGAAGGGGAGGGATAATTGAAATACAATATGAACTAATGAAACAAAATAGTAAAATAATACATGAATAACATGTTATGGCAGGTAAAGTTTGGTCATTTAAAACCATTTTCAATCATTTAAACATATAATTTTCTGTTCTTCTTTTTTAGTTATTCACTAATTATATACTGAGCCTTAGTGCTAGGAAATGAGGGATTCTGTAGTGAATAAAATAGTTCCCATCTTTGTTGTCTTTGTGGAGAAATGGCTATATATTTTAAGGAAATCATGTAAAAGATAAGTTTACAATTGTGATGAGTATATGTGCATAAGGGATTAGAAGGGCATATACCATGAAAGATGACTAGAAAATACTCTGGCGTTACTATATAATTATATATATATGTATATTGATGGGCTAACAGATGCAATTAACAAATTAACAGGGTATGACTGGTTCTAAACAATCTTTCTCAGAAGAGGCAAGAAAATCTTTCCTTGGAGATGTTGCTAGATTGTTTTCTGTATTTTGATTGATTCAGAAACAAAAGAAACCTCCCCTTTAGTGCCTATAATTACGTTATAATTAGACGTTACAATTCACTCTGAATTGCATAAAATAATTATAACTAAATCACTGCTATCATTGACAGTGGAATAGAGTGGACCCAGAGTCCCTCCCAGATGTAGCAGTAGTAAAATCTGTACAAAAAAAAATTAGGAGGTGCTATAAATAGTACAAAGTCAGACTCAAACCAGAGGAGAATTTGTTTCTGGAAAATATTGTGACCAGAACAGGTAAGATCAAATATACATGTGCGAACACTAATATTACTTTTACACCTTAAACATGACAAAACCAAATGTCTTTCAAAACTGCTGTCAATTCAGTGCAATTTTCAGCAATAAAAAGGAAAGCATCAAGCACAGCATGGATGTTAATACCACCACGCAGAGTTAAATAAGCAAGACACAAAGGAGAGATATAATTTGATTCAATTTATATGATATTCTAGACAAGAAAAGCAATTCTGTTGTATAGAAAGCAAATCAGTGATTGCATGTGGTTGAGTTGGAAGGGTCAAAGGGGAAAGAGAGAGATTTTCTGAGTGATACATATGTTTTGTCTATTGATTTCGGCAGTGGTTACATGTGCATATTCATTCGTCAAAACTCATCGACACGTAAAATGCATTTTTATTTGTACATATATTTTCCTTAATAATGCTGATAAACAAGAAAAAAAGATTTATAGACATAATAGATTTCCACTTCCAATGACGGTGGTCTAGCAAGGGCTATATTTAGTCTCCTACCTGAGACAACTAAGAAAATGGACAAAATATATAAGACAATGACTTTCAAGACACTGAGACTGAGACAACAAAACACTGATCCCTGGGAGATGGACAACATCCAACACGAGCCCTATGATTGCTCCATCTAACTACCGAGAGAAAGGTTTCAGGCCATGGGACAGCTTCGTGTCCCCGAGTTAAGAGATGGAACTGGAATCTGAGGAGGACTAGATGACTTCAGTTCACAGAACAGGCTACCAGAGAGATGAGCCGAGAGAACGCTGGGGGCCTACAGAGTATCTCAGCCCCTTATTCGGTTGTCAGTTGAGTCGGTTCAACATGCATGCGAGGAAACGATCTGAGTGCCTATTCCCAATAGTCAGAGTAAAAAATTCAAGGACCATGTGGCATCAGGTAGCCTATTAAGGATTTGCCTCAATTGTACAGAAAGATGTACCCTACACTAAATACTGCTCTGGTATAGTCAAACTAAGCTTAAAAGTAAGACCCCAAAGGATAACATACTTCTAAAACTAAATTGCATACCAGTAGAAAGACAAACATATTTGTAGCAGTACAAAAATTTCAGCAGCCAACAAAGTAAAATTTACAAAGCCAGGCATCAAATCAAAAATTGCCAGGCAAAGAAAAAAAGTGAGAAAACACAACACAGAACGAGGAGAAAAATCAGCTACTTGAAACTGAGTCAGATATAAGACAGTTGATAGAATTAGTGGACACATACATTAAAACACTTACTATGCTGTTTCCTATATTTAAGAAGCTAGAGGAAAAAATGAACATGTTAAGTAGAAACTTCTAAAAGA
Source organism: Myrmecophaga tridactyla (assembly GCA_004026745.1). Lineage (NCBI taxonomy): Eukaryota > Metazoa > Chordata > Mammalia > Pilosa > Myrmecophagidae > Myrmecophaga > Myrmecophaga tridactyla. Next base: position 12,432 of record PVIY010052557.1, read on the forward strand.
GGAAATTTCAATATCTGTGATGAAGAATACTCTTTAGGCTTAAAAGTAAGATATTAAACAGGTATCTCAAAATAAATATGTCAAAACAGAATTCTTAATTTCGCCACTGTTCTCATGGCAGTCTTCTCCATTCAGTAAATGGAAATTCCACTGTTTTAGTAATTCAGGCATGAAACTTTGGTGTCATCCTTGACTGCTTTTCTTTTTGTTCTCATTTCATATCAAATCCATGAGCACATCTCTTTACTATATTTTGAAAATTTATTCGGAATATTATCTCTCACCCAGTTTGCTGCAGAGCCCTTGGAGTGGATCTCATTGCTTCCATTCTTGTTCCCCCATAGACTAGTTCTCATCCAGAGTGATACTATAAAACCAAAGTTCATTCATGTCACTCCTCTGCTGAATATTATCATATGGTTTCCAAACTCACTGGTGACTTCTTTTTCTTGGTCTACAAATCTCTCTAGGATTTGGCCCATTACTATTTCTCTGACATCATAACTTGCAACTCTTCCCTTCCTTATTGTAGACCAATCTCACGTGCATCCATATTGTTCATTGAAAAGAGCATACCTGTTTTTTCTAGTGAACTTTGGAACTTGTTTCCTTTGAATGAATCTCTCTTCCTCCATTTATCCAAACGACTCATGCCCCTGCTTTGTTTCAGGTTGCAGATGATGAATGAAGCTTTCCCTTATCATCCTAACATGAAACAGGAACTCCTCTATCGTTCTTCACTTTCCTAAATCTGCCAACGCATATTAAAACAGGGACACGGTTCTTTTGTTTAGTTTTATCATCCTAGTATCTACATCGGATTGGCAAATGGCACTCGAGTGCTGAAAAAATTCAGGAAACTAAAAAAGTGAGGAAGACGGAGCACCTACTCACATGGCACAAGGTTATGAGTGTTATGATAGAAAAATAAGCAAAGTAATCTCATTTTGAGGAGCTAAAATGGAATCAATTAGGGAATTAGAGAAAATGTATACATGGACCTTTACTATTGCTATTAAATTGCTTTTCTTTGTATATCCATCTCTTCCAGACCAATCTTTGTGTTGTAACTATCATGATAATTCTATAACATATGTCTGATTATTTGGTTTGCAATCCTTCAATGGCTCCCCAAGTGTGCCCTGCAGTCGAACCTTTTTGAGTTATTGGATGCAGCCCCACTTATCGGCATGACAGGCCTATAAAGCCTATACAAACAAAAATATGAATTTAGGTATTTCCCAGGCCTTGTTACACTTCCTCAAACAGGCTGCTCTTGTAAGAGCTGCTTTGGTTTTAAGATTCCTAACTTCACACTCCATCTTGAGCTCCTTTTCTGGACCCTGTGGTTTTTATACTGTATTTAGATACCCATATTTGATTTTTGCATCTCTCTTTCTTTTCAGCTGAGTCAGTCTCCCCAGGCTGTGCACTGCAGCTTTGGGTTTGTGTCTTTTAGGCTGAGCTCAGTGTGGGAGAAGGGTGTTTAGTCGAAAACTCAAGCATAGCCTATAATTCTCTTCTATTTTCTTACTTCGTTAGAATCACCTCCTTTGTGGAGCGAGACGTTATATGGGGCACTGTGGGAACACGGGTGCAGGCACAAAGGAAATTTTCAGCAAATGACCGTTTATCCGTTTATCACTTATTCCGCACTAGAGTCCAAAAAGCCAGAGAAGAGGTCCGATTAGGGCTGGTCACCGCGGAGGCCAGCTGCTCAGCTCAGCACATTCTTCTTCCCACTGGAGATGAGAAGCTCCTGTTCCGCCCAAGGGCGGGCTGTGTGTACACCCCAGCATGTCGGGCAACCTTGGTGCAAAGACCAGGCCTCGCAAGCAGCTGGGCTTGCTTGTTTCCAGTTTTGGATTCAAGATACAGTTAAGCCATCTTATTAGTCCTAATGTCTTCTCTCCCCACACAATGGAAACATTTGCATACAAAGCAAAGGGGGAGGGATGGTAGGTGAGAGCCGGGAGATGGCTGCTGAAATGTGTACATCTTCCCCAGCACCCTTCACACTTAAAAGGTTTTGGCTTCCTAAATACACCAGAGAAGACATTGTTGGCTGACGCACCCAATCCCTGCACTAATCAGTTTCCATCTTGAATGCCACTGCTACTGAGTTTATGAAAGCTGGATATTGACATTTTTGCATGAGATATCACGTGGCCATTAAATTTAATTATGATTATTAGATATAACTGAAAGTCTATTGGCACCACCCATTTTCTCAACTAACGTATGACCAGAACGAGGGCAGTTGCAGTAGTGATCTTGTTGCCGTGAGGGGGAAAATGGCATTGCAACATCATCTTCCACCTTGAACTATCAAAACTATACTACAGCTGTCTATTTATGGACTTCTAATTGAGTGGGGGTAGCAGGAGTCCGTTTTAATTTAAGTAATAAATTGTAACTGACTATGACGTTATCTTCAGTGAGCACTGTGCTGAATGATACCCACATCTTCCATTTTATGCCTCTCTGGGCCTTGAACGTTCCTCCCTGCATATTTACACCTTGAAAAACTGCTTCACGACCTCTACAATTCATCTCAGTTGTCATTTTTGCTGTTAAACTTTCTCTGTTCCCCTCACGGACCTCGCCTCCAGGGCTATTTGCTGATCATTTTACTGTTTCACTGAACAAACTCTGGGGTCACTGCTGACATGTGCTTTGACCAGGAAACTGTAATCTCCTTTGCA
>PVIY010052558.1:0-15132 GCA_004026745.1 Myrmecophaga tridactyla
GCCCCATTCCTGCTTCGGCTGGTGAGCCTCTCCTGTGGAGTTCATCCAGACCCTCCATCGGAGTCGTCAGCTTCGCAGTCTGCCCTGTGGATTTTGGACTCTGTGTTCCTGTGGTCACGTGAGACACTTTTATAAATTTTATATTTGCAAGTGTTCCCTGTTGATTCTGTTTCTCTAGAGAACCCTAACTAATACACTCCTTAAGGAAATAAGTCAAATAAGTACAAAGTTAAGAAGTAATGAAAACCAACTATTGGTTTAAGACTATTAAAAAGAAATTCACATATTGGGCAGGAAACAGTGGCTCAGTGGTCGAGTTCATGCTTGCCATGCTGGAGACCCAGGTTCAATTCCTGGTGCCTGCTCATGCTAAAAAGAAAGAAAGAAATTCACAAACTGACATGAATTTTTAGCTGAATAATGTCACAGACATTCAATATGCCAGACTGACTATAGCTTTAATAATGTTTTAATTTGCATTTAATTATTCAACAAACATTTATTGACTATGTGCCCAGTAGTGCTCTAGATGCCAAAAAGAAAAAGGGTATCTACTCCAATGGAGGTTATATTTATTTGGGGAAAGCAGATAATAAGATAAATTATATATCTGCATATCTATGACAATATGTATGTTTGCAGATCTCTATTTATCTATCTATCTAACTTACGTGGTGGTAAGTTCTATGGAATAAAATAAACCAGAGAATAATAATGGGATGGACTGCACTGGCAGAGAGGAAGAGCATACCATTTTAAATAAGGTAGTTTAAAAAGGCCTCACCAAAGGTAACATTTGAGTAAAGAGCTGAAAAATGTGTGAGTTAGCTATGCTGATATCTGAGGGAAGATAATTCTAGCCAGAAATAATATTAAATGTAAGGTCTATGATGATGGAGTGTGGTAGAAGAAGAGTGAGTGGGAATGTAGTAATAAATATAATCAGAAAAGTGAAGGGGTGAAGATCACGTAAGGCCTTATATTCTATTTTAAGGATTTTGGTCTTTTCTCTGAAATGGGAAGCTATTGGTATGTTTTAAACAGAGATGAGACATAATCTGACTTAGGTTGAAAGGATCTCTCTGGATGCTGCTTATGGATGGATTGAAGGGGAGAAAGAGTTGATATAGAATGTAATTGCAATGTCACATGAGATTATAGTGGCTTGGACTAAAATGGTAGCAGTGGAGTTGGTTAGAAGTGGTCCAATTCTGACATATTTTGAAGTTAGAGGCACAACTGTTTTCCAATGGATTTGTTATTTGGTGTGAGAGGAAGACAAGCATCAAAGTTGACTGCAAAGTTTTCTGTTTTAAGCATTTTGAAAGATGGCATTGCCATTAACAAAAGTGAAAAGTCTTTGGAAGGATCATTTAGGTAGGGGAGATAAGGAGCTTGGTTTTGGTCATGTAAATTTTGAACTACTTATTGGACACAGTGAAAAGTGAGTACGCAGTGGAATATAAAGCTTACTAATTGGGGGTTGAGAGTTGACCTTCAGATTTAGCAATGTGAATGGCTAGCCACCTTGCTAAGTGTTGTGTCTGAAGACATGTGGCAGCAAAATGTAATTGAGGTAAGTTCAAGAGACAATCAGAGATAGCAAGTATGGACAACTTTTTCAAGGAGTTTTACTATAACAGTTAAGAAGAGAAGTGGTCTGGTAGCTGGGGGCAGGGAAGCAAAGTCAAGAAAAGACCATTTTCAATATTACAATATTTTAGTAACACCATTCATAATTTAAAGATGAGAGAACAACAAGTAGAATTGTGGAGACTAAAAATTGAAGAATTTTGAGAATTACAAAAACATTGCTTCATATTTGTCACTGTTTTTCTATATTTCAGTTAACAGAATGTTCTCATACATTCAAGAAAAACCAAAGAGATATGCTGAGACAAATAGGTCTCAAGTGAGAGGTACATGGATATGAACAAGATCTGACTATTTCTATCTCAGAATTTGGTGGTCACATCATAAGAAACAACTCCTTATATTCCTATAGGACTATACAGAAGTCTGTGTACTTGGAAACTATGGAAAAAAGAAACATGAATATCTCTCTATCCTTCCATAATCCCAAATATGGACCATGACTACTCCCTATCACCGCCCCCATTGCATGTCCACCGATTATGAGATTTGAGGAAGGATTTGAGAGAGGAGGTAGAATGGAAGAAAGGCAGATCAATTGACACTTGGAAGCGGGGTGACAGAATTGACATCAATGAAATATGTATCTTGGCTCTATTTTCTCTTCCTTCAAGCAAAGCACATACATAATTATCAGACGTTCCTGGAATACTAAGTAGGATAGTGGAGGTGCATATGCATGTGAGCAAACTGCTGTTCATTACGTGTGAGTGTTTGATAATGATGATATCACAGCTGATACACATGCAACCTGCAGGGACTAAACCACCATCAGTAAGTGCTGGTGTCATGGTTATCATCATGATAGTGTGGGCAGTCAAAGTAATTACTCTAAGTGATAGATGAGGATATGGATTATTATAGCATGCCAAATTGGTCTGATGAAAGTATTTATTGATTGTTGATAAAAGAAAAAGTAAAAGATAGAATCTCAAGTGCCATGGTAGTCTGAGTTAATTGTTTAGAAACCACTTATAAATACCTCTAAGTAATATTTGTCTGTTAGTATTTTGTATGCCAATTGCAACACATAATGATGGCAATTGGACTGTGAAACTATTTTATTGTTTAATGAACAGTAGCTGCAAAAAGTTACAACTAACTTAGTAAGCAATATTTTACAAAATTATTTTCTTGCATTATCATTGCCTAAATGAGAATTTGAAAAGTTAACTTTCAACTAGTGCCACAAAAATCTGCTGCCAACATAGAAATGTGTCTAGAGGTTTAAATGAAAAAAAAACATATTGTAGTTGCACCCATTTGAGTGAAAATGAAAAGATTCAGTTTTATAGAGTGAGGGCTAGAAAATGAATTAGTATTTATTATATTTTATTTTGTTTTATTAGAAAAGTTGTTTTACAGAGAAACCATGCATAAAATAAAGTGTTCTATATACTACTCAATTATTGCAACCTGGCATTAGTGTGGTACATTTTTATTAAAAAAACATTTTACAATTGTACTATTAAAAATAGTGTAAAAAATAGTCCATGGTTTACTTTACAGTTCACTCTTTGTGTTGTACAGTCCTATGGATATTTTAAAATAATTTTTATTCTAGTAACATTTATAACTTAAAATGTCCCCTTTTAATCACATTCAAATATGTATTTCAATACTGTTAATTACATTCACAATGTTGTGCTACCATCACCACCATCCATTATCAAAACTTTATCATTAACCATAATAGAAATTTTGTAAAATTGAATATTAATTTCCTATCCCCTACCCCCACCCTGGTCCATGCTAACCTATATTCTAGTTTCTGGTTCTATGAATTTGCTTATTCTAATTATTTCATATCAGTGATATCATAAAATATTTGTCACTTTGTGTCTGGCTAATTTCACTCAACATGATGTCTTCAAGGTTCATCTATGTTGTTGCATGTATCAGAACTTCAATCTTTTCTAATGCTGAATAACATTCCATTGTGTATGTTCACCACATTTTATTTTTCCATTCAACAGCTGATGGACATTTGGGGTGTTTCCATCTTTTAGTAATTGTGAATAATGTTGCTGTGAACATCAGTGTGCAAATATCTGTTCAAGTCCCTACTTTCAATTCTCTTGGGTATAAACAAAGAAGTGGGATTTTGCTTCATATGGTAATTCTATATTTAACTTTCTGAGGAACTGACAAACTGCCTTCCACAGCAGCTGCATCACCTTTCATTCCTACCAATAATGAATGGTACCTACCTCCTCCACACTTGTAATTTTCCTTTTAAAAATATAGTGGCCCCTCTAGTGAATGTGAAATGGCATCTCATCATGGATTTGGTCTCCATTTCCCTAATAACTAATAAAGTTAGTATTTTCATGTGCTTCTTGAAATTTGTATAGCTTCATTGGAGAAGTGTCTGTTCAAGTCTTTTACCCATTGTTTAATTGGGTTGTCTGTATTTTGGCTGTAATTGTAGGATTTCTTTATATATTCTGCATAGTAAGCCCTTATCAGATATGTGGCTTCCAAATATTTTCTCCCATTTGTAGGTTGTCTTTTTACTTTCATGGTGAATTCCCTTGATGCAAAAATGACTTTAATTTTGATGAAATACCATTTATCTAATTTTCTTTTGATCCTTGTGCTTTGGGTGTAAAGTTTAAGAAACCATTGCCTAACATAATATCCTAACGATGCTTCCCTATGATTTATTCTAGGAGTCTTATAGTTGTGGCTTTTACATTTAGGGCTAAGATCTATTTTGAGTTGATTTTTGTGTATGCTGTAACATGAGTCCATCTTCTTTCTTTTGCACAGAGATATCAAGTTTTTGGTGCCATTTGTTGAAGAGACTGTTTTTTCTTCAATTAGTATACTTGGCACTCTTGTCAAAAATCAGCCTATCAGGGGTGGTGCGATGGTGGCTCAGTGGCAGAATTCTCACCTACCATGCCAGAGACCCGGGTTTGATTCCTCGTGCTTGCCCATGAAAAATCAGTTTATCATAAATGGGAGGATTGATTTTTGTACTCCCAATTGGATTCCATTGTTTTATATGCATGTCTTTTAACAGTGCCATACTGTTATGATAACTAAGGCTTTGTAATTAGTTTTAAGACTGGAAAGTGTGAGTCCAGCAGCTACATTCTTTTTTTTCCAAGATAGCTTGGCTATTCAGGACATCTTACCCTTTCATATAAATTTGATGATTGGCTTTTACATTTCTGAAAAGTAGGCTGTTGGAATTTTGATTGGGATTTCATTGAATATGTAAGTCACTTTTGGTAGAATTGGCATCTTTTCCAACCACTTAACATGGAGTGTCTTTCCATTTATTTAGGTATTTTATTTCTTTTAAGCAATGACCTGTAGTTTTCTGTATATGTGTCCTTTGCATCCTTGGCTAGATTTATTCTTAGATATTTGATTTTTATAGGTGCTATTGCAAATGAAATTTTAAAAATTGATTTCTTTTTCCTGTTGTTCATTCCTAGTTTATAGGAACACTAATGATTTTTGGCTTTGTCTTGTGCCTCAGCACTTTGTTGAATTAATTTATTAGCTCTAGGATCTTTCTTGTGGATTTTTCATATTTAGGATCATGTCATCTGCAAATAGAGAAAGTTTCATTTCTATCTTTCCAATTTTGATGCATTTTATTCCTTTTCCTTGCCCAATTGCTTTGGGTAGAACTTACAGCATAATGTTGAATAACAGTGGTGACAGTAGACATCCTTGTCTTGTTAGATTCTACAGGGAAAGTCTTTCACTATTAAGTCTGATGTTAGCTGCTTGTTTTTCTAATAGGCCTTTATTATGATGAGGATGTTTCCTGTAATTATATGTTCTGATCATTTTTATAACAAACTGGTGCTGGATTTTGTAAAATGTCTTTTCTGCATCAATTGGCATGATCATTTTTTTCCTTTACTTTGTGTACATGGTATATTACATTAATTGATTTTCTTATGTTGAAACACCTTTGCATACTTGGGATAAATCTCACTTGATCATGGGGTATAATGCTTTTGATATGCTGTTGGATTTAGTTTGTTAGTATTTCATTGAGGATTTTGGCAGTTATATTCATCAGGGTTGTTGTTCTGTAATTTTCTTTCTTGTGTGTGATATCTCTATCTGGCTTTTGTAGTAATGTGATGCTGGTCTCATATAGTGAGTTAGGGAGTGTTCCCTTCTGTTCAATTTTTTAAAAACATTTGAGCAGGATTGGCATTAATTCCTCTTAGAATATTTGATAAAATTCTCCTATGAGACAGCTGGTCCTGGGCTTTAAAATCTGGGAGGTTTTTGATTACTGATCCAAACTCTTAACAAGTTATTGGTTTATTGATATCTTCTATTTCATCTTGAGCCAGGGTTGGTAGTTTGTCTGCTACTAGGTATTTGTCCATTTCATCTAGGCTACCTAGTTTATTTGTGTGCAATTGTTCATAGTATCCTCTTATAGCCCTTTTTATGTCAATGGACTTGGTAGTGATGCCCTTTTTCATTACTAATTTTAGTTATGTGTGTTCATTCTCATTTTCCTTCAACTATCTGACTGAATATTGTCAATTTTATTGATCATTTCACAGAATCATCTTTAGGTTTTATTGATTCTATCTATTGTTTTATAACTCTCTATTTCATTTATCTCACTCAAATCATTGTTATTTTCTTCTTTCTTTTCCCTTTGTGTTTACTTTACTCCTCTTTTTCTAGTTCTTCTGGTTGTGAGGTTAGATCTCTGTTTCAAAATCTGTCTCCTTTTTTAAATTTAAACATCTAGAGCTAGCAGTTTCCCTGTCAGCACTGCCTTTGCTGCATTCCATAAGTTTCAGTGTGCTGTATTTTCAATTTCATTTGCTTAGCACCATTTCCTATTTTACATTGTTATTCCTCCTTTAAGCACTGGTTGCTTAAGAGAATGTTGTTTAATTTCCAGGTTTGTGAATTTTCCATTTCCCCCTCTGTTATTTATTTCTAGCTTCATTCAACAGTGAGTGGAGAAGAGACATTGAATGATTTCAATAGTTTTGAATTTATTGAGACTTATTTTGTGACCTTAGGTATGGTCTAACCTGGAGAATGATACCTGTGCACTTGATAAAAATGTGTATTCTGCTGTTGGGTGAAGTGTTCTATATACGTCTATTGGGTATAAATCATTTAGAATATTGTTCAAGTCTTGTTTTTCTTTATTAACATTTTGTCTACATGTCTTGTCAATTACTCGAAATGGTATATTGACCTCTTCTACTATTATTGTTGAACCATCAATTTCTCCCATCAAATCTCTCAGTTTCCTTTATATATGTGGGGACTCTGTAGTTAAGTATCTATTTGTTTATGATTGTTACATCTTTTCATGAATTGTACCCCTTATCATTACACAATTTCCATGTTTGTCCCTCATTCCAGTTATGTACTTAAAGTCTATTTTATCTTATATTAGTAAAGTTAACTTAGGTATGTTTTGCTTACTATTTGTATCCTATATATTTTTTCATTTTTTCAGTTTCAAACTATGTCATCTTTGAATTTAAGGTTAGTCTCTTGTAAACAGCATATAATTGGGTAATCTTTTTTATCCATTCTGTCAGTTTCTGCATTTCCACTGAAGAATGTAATACATTTACATTTAAAGTCATTACTGATAATTTTGATTTTTAATTCATGAAAGTTGTGATATTTCTATTTCTCAATTCTTCTATTAATGCCCACTTTCATATTTTTTATTTTTGTATTTTATCATATTGAGTCCCTTCTCAATTGTATCTAGCTATAATTTTCTTATATTCTCCTTGCTGTCACCATGGGTTAAAATTTAACATGCTGATTTTATTACAATCATATTTAATACCAACTTGACTTCAATAGCAATGCATACACTGTTCCTATATCTTTCCATCATGTCACCATTTTTGTTCTTCTTACAAATTATATATTTATACATCATGTGTCTAAAGCTATGAATTTATCATTACTTTTTATGTTTGCCTTTTAGCACTTGTAGGAAGTCAGAAGTGGAGTTACATACTAAACAATACAACACATTAATAATGGTATTTATATTTACCTAATTGTTTATTTGTGACAAAGTCTTTTATTTCCTTATGTCACTTTAAACCATGGCCTAATGTTGATTCCTTTAAATCTGAAGAGCTCTCTTTAGTAATGTTTGAAGGTCAGTTCTAGTGGTGTTGACATCCCTCAGCCTTCCTTTATCTGGGAGAGTCTTCATCACTCCCTTATTTTTGAGTTTCACCAGATATAAAATTCTTGGCTGTCAGTTGTTTTCTTTCAGCATTTTAAATGTGACAACCCTGTGCTTTCTTGCCTCCATGGTTTCTGATTATAAATCAGCATTTAATCTAACTGTGACTCTATGTACATAGCACATTGCTTTGCTCTTTCAGCTTTCACAATCCTCTCTACTTGTTCTTTGCATTTGACAGTTTAACCAGACAACCATGTATCTGGGTATATTTTTCTTCAAATTTAACCTGTTGGGTGTTCAATTGTCTTCTTGAATGTACATATTCACATATATTGCCAGCTTTGGGAAGCTTTCTGTTGTTTTTTCTCTGAATATTTCTTCTGTTCCTTTCTTTCCTTCTCCCTTTGGGACTCCCATAATGTATGTATTGGTATGCTTGATGATATCCCACAGGTTTTAGGCTATTTACATTTTTCTCATCCTTTTTTCTTCCTGGTCCTCATTTTGACTCATTTCAATTGTCTGTCTTTGAGTTCACTGATTCTTTCTTCTTCCAGCTCCAATCTGCTGTGGAAACACCCATGGAAATTTTCCATTTTTGTTACTGTGGTCTTCAACTGTAGTAGTTCTACATGGTTCCTTTTTAAACTTTCTATGTCTTTATTCCAATTCTCATACCATTTATTTATTGTTTTCCTGATATCCTTTTGTTTTATTCTTCTTGTCTTCCTTCATGTTCTTGAGCATACTGAAATTATTTTTCTTGGTCTTCATCATGTATGTCCACTTTCTGGCCTTTGCTGAAGTTTTCTGGATTTTTATCCTCTTACCTATAATGGTTTATCATTTCTTGTTTCTTTGTTTGTTTTGAAGTCTTTGTTGTACACTGTACATCTTAATTTTTTTTAAATGTCATCTATGAGATCTAGTTCTTGTGCTGTTGTCTGACTTTGTATTCAGCTAGTGATATTGACAGAGAATTTCTTGTGTGGCTCAAGCTAACAAAACAAAATGAATCAATGCACAGATTGTCTTTCACAGTCTTTGCAAATTGTCATTGCATTGACTGGTGCTTCTCTGCCACTTTTGCCTAGGGCAGGTTTAAACAATGTCTGTCTTCTGAAATGGGCACCCCAGTGATCTTAAGTAGCTAATTAAATGCAGTGATCAGCAATTAGACCACACACATTTGGATCTTAATGGAACAAGTTCTTATATCCCATGCTAGCACCAGCAACCTGCACCAGGGCTGGTGTTGAATATGTCACTGCTGCCTTCAGGGATGCTGGGGGATCGGTGATGGTAAATTGCTGCCTGGAGAGGGCTATTCACTGATGTTTACCATGATTTACCAGATATCCTTCTGTGATTCCCTGGATGCTGCCCCATATTCTACTCAAATCCAGAGTTTCAAAATTGTTGATTCAGACAGTTCCTGCCTGTTTATTTCTTATTCTTATGCAGGGTCTTATTCCTGAAGCTTCTTACTCTGCCAATGTCCAACAAACCACAAGATTTAGTGCATATTTTAAAAAGCAAAATAAATATAGATGTGCTGTGTAGAATGGAAGCATTGTGATATATAACAGATATTTCCTGTTGTAGTAAACTTCTCTGTAACAGAGCATGTTATTTGAGATGCCCTTCAAAGGAATTGAATCTGCTTTTATAAGTTGAATGCTTTTTGACAATTTTTAAGCTATAATAATACCCAAAACATTATTTGCAGATGTAACACTTTCTCATTTCCAGCTCCTCTGTGATGATTTCTTTTAGCTTGATTGATAATGCCCATACCAAGCTTATTGTTACTTAATGGAGATTTCCTTCTTACTCAAGTCTGAACTACTGAAGTGAGGGGGAAAAAGTTCATATACTATCAGCAGATAAAAGGAAATGTACTTATAGTCACATCACAAAGAAGGATCATTTTGGCTTGAGAAAGCTTCCTTTAAGTAGATCCTTAATTTTTTTTCTATTGATAAAACAAGGCTTAAATTTTAAGCCAAATGAGATTCTAAGAAAATGTAGGAGTTATTCACATTTTTAAGGTAGGTGAGCTCTATTTCCAAGGTACATCTCTTTACACTTCCCTTTAGAATTGGTTCTTACGCCTATGGCTAGCTTTCAAGAGGTCATTTAGAATAATTTCAATATATGTTAGGATTTATATTTAAGGTTTTGTGTCTAGGTCAAATTTTGATTCTCAGTTTTCATTGCTCTAGATAATTTCTACCATGCATTTAACATATGCATAACCATGGTTAAAGATTTATGAAGCAAATACAAATAGGTTATTGTTATGGCAGTTGTTTAAATTTAAGAGGTATCTGTGTGGTTTCAGTAACAGAAAAGTACAGTGGCTCCCATGAAGTAATTTTACCTTCCTCATGAAAGGAAAGAATAACCCTTGTCTCTGATGGATAGTTTTGCATGGCTTTCCAGCTTCAATATTTAATAACAATTTAGAACTTTAAGGGATGATTGATTCTTTGGACTCTGTATTGTCTGTATGGGTATTACAGGCACATTTTCCCTAACTTTTAAGTATCAAAAACTTCTTGAAAATGGTTGAAGTCCAAAAGTTCACATCCATTATCAAAAATTATTTTTTTTTACAAAGCAACAGATGGAGTTGGTTTCAAATATATGCACAATTGGGAAAACATATCTTTTCCATTTAAATTTCTTCTATTGAAATGTTAAAATTACTGTGTTTATTCAAAAGGCATATTAAGCATTAAATACCAGTATATAATTGTAATCCATCCTAATTCTTCAAAAATAATTTGAACAAAGTATAAGATATTCCTATATGCACAACACTGAAGGGAGACAAGGAGACAAAAGGCAGTTAAATCCTATGCATTTATATATAGGTGCTTTGTTTTTACATGAAGATACTGCAGAATAGAGTGAACACTTTATTTCCATGTAAAATAATCTGCTAGGATTCATTAAGCTACTTTTCCCCTAAAGAACTATAGATAGATGACACCTTTTCCCCGAATGTTGTCCAATTTTTCATAGGTGGAAGAATGAGATTAAACAAAGGAAAACAACAGCCAAGAATTGAATTATCCAGTTCTTATTCAGCTCAGATAACACTACAGTGTGACAGATTTTTAAAATGATTTTTCATAGAAAATATTTCACTTGCTTACTATATTAATTATATTCTTAGTAGGCATGAAGAGGGTAGCTTTATGTTTTATATATACTTGACTCTCACACACATATGCATGTACATAATTTGGCCTTTAAAATTGAATTGGACAATCAGCTCAAACTGAAAATCTGTCAATTATGCAAGAAAATCATCTTTTTGTTTTTCTATGAGATGTTTTACATCAAATTGGTTTAGCCCAAAGGATGAATATAGGAGATTGTATTAGATGAAGTTTAAGCTCTAGAGCATGATGTTTAGTCTCTTTTGAAAGTACAGCATTCAAAATTAAATTATCTTTTATTGTACATAATAGAGAATACATACACAAGATTTTAGAATACACAAATTTACAAATCAGGTTTGCAAAACTGTAAGAACTTAATTAAACAATAAATCCAGTTAACTCAACCTATCTGTACAGCTCCTTTGAACAACTGAAACATAGGTAGTCCAGAATAATAAAGAGGGCCCTTAATCATGTATAGATTATTATAATGCCTGGATACATCCTAGAGTATATTAAGCACATAATCAAAAAATACTTGCAGGTTTGATTCCTAGAGCCTGCCCATGCAAAAAAAAAAAAAAAAAACCAACCAAACAAAAATGATTGGCCAAGTCCCTTGAGGGATGGGAGAAAGAATGTGAAACTATTAAACCTTACCAACAGGGAATCCCCTGATCCTGTGTCAAACTTTAGAGACACCCAAATCAATAGGCCATGCCCTCAATTCTGAGGCTTACTCTTGTGTAATGGAGAAACTTAGACTACCTTAGGCATGCCTAAGAGTTACTTCTGCAGGACCTCTGTTGTTGCTCAGATGTGGCCTCATTCTCTCTAAGTTCAACTCTGCAAGTAAAACCATTGCCCTCCCCCCTATATGGGACATGACATTCAGGAGTGAAAGTCTCCCTGGCAACATGGGAGATGACACCCAAGGAGGAATCCAGCCCTGGCACCATGGGATCAACAATTCCATCCTGATCAAAAGGGTAAAAAAGTGTAGCTAATAAAGTATCAGTGACAGAGAGAGTTCAAATAGAGTTGAGAGGCTACTCTGGAGGTTGCTCTTATGCAAGCTTCAGTTAGACCATGCTACCTAGCATAGCTTGACAAACCACAGCCAGGATGATTCCAGCCAATCCTAAAGAACACCTAGGGCAATATATAAGATTCCACAAGGGTTCCATGCACTAGAGTAACTTTCCAGAAACCAACAACCTCCAGATGGGTCCCTGGTCCAGATAAGTCCTGAAAGCTAGAGGGCCTAGCCTCTCCAGAACATCAGATAGTTCCATCTCCCTACCCTATATTAGTGACAGACCCTTCCAATATGAAAAATTTAGAATGGCCATAGCCCAAACACCCCTAAAGAGAGAGATGGAAAAATCAAAGGTGATGGTGGAGTTTTACAGTGAAGATGGGATTTCACAAATGAATATGATTGCTGAATCATTAAATTGATATCTCTTTAGTCTCCAGTATCTTAGACCAGGTAGAAGTAAAAACCTAAAATTGTGGAATTGTAGCCCCTGACAAACTCTGAAATATGTTCTACAACTAGTTCTGGTTCTGTGCTTTGAAATTTATTGCTTTTTTATATATATATTATTTTCCACAGAAAGAAGAAAAAAGTCAATTGTGATGATAAAAAAAATTTAAGACTTCTAGCCTCCTATATTCTGGAGCAGCTAGAAGGAAAACAATCTGAGTTGATGGTACAGTAGTCCATGACAAACTCTGAGATCTGTCCTGTAACAACTTGCTGAAGAGAGCTTTGAAAACTATTGAGTTTTTTATGTCTTTGCTTTGCTTATATGCTATATTATACAAGCAAAAGTTACATAAATAAAAAGAATAAATTCAGTTTATTTGTAAATATTATGTTGTTAATAGGAGTGAAAACTTTTAGGTAATTAACTCTCAAACAGTGAGAATCTAGCTCACACCAAATATAGAAAGCTGCTTTAAAAATATTCTCAAGGAATGCCATGTGAATCATATATTTAATTTTCTACCTATAGAATCTTATTCACTATGGGTGTAGGGAAATGGGATTTGATCAGGGATGAATAAGTACCTCAAAATCCCATTCACATTATTGACTTTGTGATGACTAGATAGATGTGTTTACAATTTGGAAATATACAACTTGAACCACATAATGAATATTATCTGTTGAATGCTATTTCATTAAACTGCTGATCATGGGAATTTTCCAAGGATTCTGATCATAGCTATCTATTTACCTTTTTAATATTGTGTTCTATGTCTTGATGTGTGCTGTCTAGCCATCCCTATCCTCTTTCATATGACTTTATGCTTTCCTTTACTATGTGTGCTGGTTTGAACCTATTATGTACCCCAAGAAAAGCCATGTTGACTAGATTGATTAGATTATCTCCATGGAGATGTGTCATGCCCAATTGTGGGTATGATTTTTTGATTATATAGAGATATGACTTCACCCATTTCAAATGGGTCTTGATTAGTTTACTGGAATCCTTTAAAAGAGGAAACATTTTGAAAAGAGTCAGAGCTGACAGAAACTTCAGAGCTGTCAAAGAGAGCAGATGTAGATGCTTAGAGAAAAGTTGCCTCGGGGAACAGAGACATGGATGTTTGGAGATGCTTGGAGCCCAGCAGATGTTGCTATGAGATGTCAAACAAGCCAGAACATGGAGAGAGCCAAGGGAAGTTAAAAGATGAAAGCCAGCCCTTGAGAAGCAAAGTGAGGAAACTCCCATAGGAACAGAGTCTGAAAGCAATGGAGGCCAGGAACAAGGGACCAGCAGATGCCAGCATGTGACTTCCCAACTGCCAGAGGCATTCCAGACCAATTGGCCTTATTTGTATTAAGGTATTTTCCCTGGATGCCTCAGTTTGGATATTTTTATAGGCTTAGAACTGTAAACTTGCAACTTAGTAAATTCCATTTTTAAAATCCACTCCATTTCTGGTATATTGCATTCTGGAAGCTTAACAAACGAGTGCACTATGTAACCTATAAAACAAACAACAAATGTTTATTAAATGTCTTCTGTGCAAAAAGCAAAATGGTAGCCTTTGCAGAGGACAAAAAGAATAATAAGTAGGCAACAGACCACACCATCAAACAGTTTGATATATAATTAAGGATTTAAGACATAAACATATGAAAAGTTAATTAATGATAAAAGGTATATTTTAATAGATATTACAAGGTTCTACACCAAATTTGTGGTTCAGAAAATTAACTCTATATGATTTCAAAGAAGTTGAGAGTTATTGTGGCTGAGTGAGTCAGGAAAAGTTTTACTGTAAAATATTATTTTAAGATATTTCTTAATGTATATGTTATATTTAGAACTGTGAAGAGAAATGAGGTGATATTCTAGATGTGTGTGTTGAATAAAAATTGTAGAAATAGGACAGTGCTATGGCTATCAGAAGACAGGGAGTCAAACAATTTGACTATAGCAGAATTTTTGCAGGGCAGTCTTTATTGATAAAGCACAGAAGGTGTGTTAAAACTACAGAGATCCTTGAGATTCTAGTAATTTGTTCATAGAGGATGAATTTGATTTTAACATTTAAATCTGGTGTTAATCTCCAAAATGGAATAGGGTAGGGAAAATCCAAAACTATGGACTTTGGTTAGGAAACTTTTTTAATAGCTCAAATTTGAGGCTCTTGGTACAGCGATATTTTAAAGGAAGAATTCAGAGGACCTGTTTACAGGTGATTAACAGCTCTCATGCCTAGGTAAAAGGTGACAAAAATGACAAAAGCAACTGTCATATGAAGTCATATTTGTTGAGCCTTATGGTTGGATAACAAGTGGTCTGATTAAAGCAGTAGTTTTGTTTTCACAATAAAGTTTCACGTCTTGATAGACTATCCTAGCAAATGTGCCCACTAGAAAGTGAAACTTGCATGTCAAGAGATGAGTAAAAGAAGAGTGAAATGAGACTAAGTGTCAATGGCGGAGAGATTCCAAACAGAGTCGAGAGGTTATCCTGGAGGTTATTCTTATGCATTAAGTAGATATCACCTTGTTGCTCAAGATGTAGCAGAGAGGCTGGAGGGAACTGCCTGATAATGCAGAGCTGTGTTCCAGTAGCCATGTTTCTTGATGATGACTGAACAATGATA
>PVIY010052559.1:0-15133 GCA_004026745.1 Myrmecophaga tridactyla
ACAAAGATGCCAACACAACAGAGACACGGATGTTTGGTGATGCCTGGAGCCCAGCAGATGTTGCCATGAGATGTTAAGCAAGCAGAACCTGGAGAAAACCAAGGGAAGCCAAGAGATGAAAACCAGCCCTGGAGAAGTAATGTGAGGAATCCCCACAGAAATAAAGGTTGAAAGCAAGGAGCACAGAAGCAAGGGACCAGCAAATGCCAGCCACGTAACTACCCACTGACAGAAGTGTTCCTGACTCATCAGCCTTCCTTGAACTGAGGTATCTTTCCCTGGATGCCTTAGTTTGGACAATTTTATAGGCTTAGAATTTCAAAGTTGTAACTCATTAAATTCCCCTTTTTTAAAAGCTGTTCCAATTCTGGTATATCGCATTCTGGCAACTTGCAAACTAGAACAATTACCAAATATGGCATTAGACTCTTCTCAATAGGCAGAATTTTCTGAACTCTGCCAAGTGCCCTCTTTGAGTGTGTGAAATATCTTTTGCTATGACTCAAAGTGTGGTCCATGCACAAGTCCCAGGGATGAGCCTGGATCCAGCATCATGGGACTGAGAAAATCTTCTTGACCAAAAGGGGAAAGGGAAGTGAGACAAAATAAAGATTCAGTGGCTGAGAGGTTTTAAACAGTCAAAATGTTATCCTGGAGCTTAGTCCTATGCATTGCATAGCTATCTCTTTTTAGTTTTAGTGTTTTAGAATAGCTAGAGGGAAATATCTGAAACTGTTGAACTGTGTTCCAGTCGCTGTGATTCTTGAAGCCATATATATGGCTTTTATAGTGTGTTTGATTGTGAAAACCTTTATTCACAGTAAAGGCTAGCCGATGCTCCCTTTATTCAAGGTATAGACAGATGAGTGAAAAAATAAGGACAAAAAAATAAAGAAATAATTATGGGGGGATAATGTTAATGGAGAAAGATGTTGGATTCTTTGGCCCAATAAGCTCAAGTAACCAATTCCTGAAACACTGGAGTTTCAAAGAGAGAGAAAAAGTTTATTACCAGGCACATAACAGGAGATCAGGTGGCCTGTGAGCCCCAAATCTGTCTCCCCTAGCTACAGTTATTCTGATGGTTGTATAGCATCAAAAAATTGACAGCTTTAGTAGAATGAGCACAGTGGGCCTAAATGATGCCGAGGTGATCTAATTACTGAGCATGCACAGATTGACTACATGCTTAGTCACAGAATGTATGTAAGAAAATGGCGGCCTTAATATGATGACGGGCACGATTTTTAGTACTATGATAAGGTATAAGTGACTTGTAGGTTAAAGTCTAAGCTACTGCATTTGTCAGGTGGGCCCATTTGGGCTTGATCCAGTCCCGGTTATCAAGATAACTTTGAACTTGGGGTGGGTTAGTTGTGGGCTGACCCAAGACCCGTCGTTAATAAACATTAGGGGCTGCCTTTAGTGATTACAAGAAAAACTGGATTAATGGGTAAAATGAAGTTTAGTCACAAGGTGTTTATAAATAACAGGGGCAGAAGATAAAGGCCACACAATCCTTATCAGAGATCAAGGCAGCTGCATTACAATGTAGAGATTTCAGGTATTTCCCTTTGTCTACTCCAATAGACCAGAAAGCAGAAAGGAATATCTATATAATCATTCTGTAATCAAAATTACCCTTTAAATCCTAATTTCTTGGTTACAACAAAGGGTTAAAAAAAATTGGGGTAGATTACAATACTAGTGGTCAGTGAGAGGGAAGGGTAAGGTGTATGGGATTATGGGGCTTTACTTTTTTCTTATTATTAGTTTTCTGGAATGATGTAAATGTTCTAAAAATGATCATGTGATGAATGCCCAGCTATGTGATGATATTGTGTTGATCATATACTTTGTATTGTATACTTTGGATGGACTATATGGTGCATAAAGATTTTTCAATAAAAATATATAAAATTTGCTATGTGATGATATTGTGTTGATCATATACTTTGTATTGTATACTTTGGATGGACTATATGGTGCATAAAGATTTTTCAATAAAAATATATAAAATTTTTAAAAAGTGTGGTCCGTAGACTAGCCGTAGGGTGCCACTTAGGAATTTGTTAGACCGTGGAGAATCTCAGACCACATCCCAGACCTTCTGAATCCTTATCTGCATTTTTTTTACAAGAATTCCATGTGATTCATATGCAAATTAAAATCTGGGAAGCAGGGGTATAGCTAGTTGTGAAAGTCTGTGGAATCCCACGTAAAAGGTCCCGTGGTTCTCAGTTGTTATTATTAACACTGGGGTCCTTGACTCCTCCGAGAATGTGCTGAAACTATGAAACTCTCCCCAGAAGGAATGTGCATATGAACATGAACATGATATTTGGCATATGAATTTTAAAGGGACTCATCATCTCAAGGATAAGAGACTAGGTATCGCATACTTTAACCTGGGGAAACCATCTTAGGCAAATCGCCTGGGTGTAAAGGGAATGGCTAGCACATGAACCTGGACAATTGTGATGTCTGGGCATGTGTGTGACTTTTGAGTCAAGAAGAAAAACAAAAGAAAAAAAGATTTTTTTCCCAGAAACCTAGTCATCAGCAGTGATTAATGATTAGGCATTAGTGATTAATATGTCTTCCCAGGGAGGAAGTAAAACATTTAAGCTTAAAATTTTGTTATTTTGTCATGACTAAAATGAAAAGAAATTGTTGGCCATACTGGAATTCTATGGGAAACCTTAAGAGGAAAGAATTTGGCTCACTTCTCAAGATTTTAATATGATAAAGAAGAGATGTTAAGAGGATATTTACATTCCATGACTACAGGGAGTAGAGTAAATAAAAAACACTGTTAAGGAAGAAGAAAAGGCTTGTTTAAATGTAAATATACACAGGAGCTGGCTGCTGAGAAAGAGCTAGAGGCTGAGAAACTTAAAATCCAATCCTGAAGTATCAGAGGAGGCTTCACGGTAGAAAGCAGTTTCCCCCTCATTTCTTACTGACTCCTGCTTTTAATAATCAGGGAAATCTGGTGCTTACCAACAGAGGAAGGATATTTCTCTAACCTGAGGCTTTTAGTCCCCTCTCAGGCTTTAAAATTATTCATTTTTGCTTGCTCATAACAGCATCACTGTCCTCCAGTCTTCTCATAGGCTCTATTGCCATATGTGCTGGGAGAATCCAACCAATTTTTTTTCATCTGATTTGCATCAGCAAATATCAATTTCTGAGGATTATTCATGGATTACCCACAAACATTCAGAATAATGTTCCTGTAGATTTTAATCTTTGCTATATTTGGCTTAGGGTTTTCTTTTTTAATTTTTTCCCCCATTTCCTTTCTCCCATTCTACAGAAGCCTTACCCTAGTTTGCCATTTGGCCAGCCCATATATTCCTAGTCTCAGTCGGGTAAAATGGGGCTATCCATATGAAAGTTTCAGCAAGCTGTAAAGCATTATACGGAAGAGGTGTTTTACTCAGAATAGAAATACTTTGTCTCACCATTGTTTTTTTTAAAGTTGTTTTTAATTTAATTTTATTTTTCTTCATGTTTTTTTTAATTTTTAACTTTTTTTATTGTATAGTAAAACATATGTATGAAGCAAAGAAATAAAAGAGCAATAGTTTCCAAAGCACTCCTCAACTAGTAGTTACAGGACAGATCCCAGAGTTTGTCATGGGCTACCATACAGTTCTCTCATATTTTTCCTTCTAGCTGCTCCAGCATATAGGAGGCTAGGGGGCTTAAATATTTTTTGTCATCACAATTGACCTTTTTTCCTTCTTTTTTTGTGAAAAATAACATACACACAAAAAAAGCTATAAATGTCAAAGCACAGCACCACAATTAGTTGTAGAACATATTTCAGAGTTTAACATGGGTTACAATTCCTCAATTTTAGGTGTTTTTTCACAATCACATAGTCACATTGCAAAAGCTATATCATTATATGTTCATCTTCAAGAAACATGGCTACTGGAAGACAGCTGTACAGTTTCAGGCACTTCCCTATAGCCTAATAAATACATCCTAAACTAACAAGGGGATGTCTATAAAATGCGTAAGAATAACCTCCAGGATAACCTCTCAACTCTGTTTGAAATCTCTCAGCCAGTGACACTTTATTTTGTCTCATTTCTCTCTTCCCCCTTTCAGTCAAGAAGGTTTTTTCAATATCTTGAAACTGAGTCCTAGCTCATTCTAGGATTTCTGTCCCATGTGGCCAGGGAGGTTTACACCCCTGGGAGTCATGTCCCATGTAGAGAGGGGGAGGGCAGTGAGTTAGCTTGCCATGTTGGCTGAAAGAGAGAGAGGCCACATCTGAGCAACAAAAGAGTTTTCTGGGGTGACTTTTAGGCCTAATTAAATAGGCTTAGTCTATCCTTTGTGGGGATAAGTTTAATATGAACAAACCCCAAGATTGAGGGCTCAGCCTATTGATTTGGTTGTCTCCACTGCTTGTGAGTTTATCAGGGATTCTCCACATGGGGAAATTGAATTTTCCCCCTTTCTCCCCATTTCCCCAAAAGGACTTTGCAAATACTTCTTTATTCACTGTGCAAATCACTCTGGGATTTATTGGGGCAAACCTACAAAATTTCATGCCCTATTCAAGGTTCCATGTACTTATGGTATTCAATTAAACTGTTCATATAAGTTATATTAGGAAATGCACTACTCAAGATATAAATTTTGTACCAAATAAACATTTCTTGCTTTAGTCTCACTCGTAAGTTAAAGTTTTAAAATATGAATGACCATCTATTTTTAAAACCCTGCAATATTGACATTCCTTTGTTCTTCCTCAGGCAAAAACATTTTTTAATTTGTACATTGAGTCACTATCATTGTACACTCTAGGCATTCCTAGATTATACCATCTCAGCCTTTATTGTCTATCTTTCCTTCTGGTTTCATTTGTGCCCCCAGGCCTCCTCCCTCTATTGTTCTCACATTCAGCTTCATTCAGTGTACTAACATTATTGTGCTACAATTAGGTAATATTGTGCTATCCATTTCTGAATTTCTACAATCAGCCTTGTTGTACAATCTGTATCCCTTCAGCTCCAATTACCCAAAATCTACCCTATTTCTATCTCTTTATGGCCTCTGTTCTTAACTGAAATTCTCCAAGTTAATTCACTAATGTTAGTTCATATCAGTGAGACCATACAGTATGTGTTCTTTTGTTTCTGGCTAATCTCACTCAGCATAATGTCCTCAAGGTCCATCCAGGTTGTTACATGTTTCATGATTTTATTCTGTCTTACAGCTGCATGATATTCCATCTTATGTATATACCACAGCTTGTTTAGCCACTGATCTGTTGATGGACATTTGGGCTGTTTCCATCTCTTGGCCTCCACTGGTTTTAAAAGTTAAGGTTTAAGTTAACCAAAAACAGGTGCTCTGAATGTTTTATTGGTGAAATTCTTAGAAAGCATCTTCCTTTATGCTTTCTGGGAGCTATTTTTTTGAAAATTGATCATTCACATCTTATTAGCTTATGGGTGGCTGGGAGTTATGGAACTCACGAATCATTCTTAATTGAGTCATCTCACATCCCATTTCCTAAAAGACTAATCTAAGTGCATAGTAGACTCTCCATAACTACTTATTTTTCTACAATGTTTTCTAGGATCATTGTTACTAATTAGGAAAACTATTGATTTGTATTAAACTCTTTTGCATCTGCTCACCTCTTCAAACCGTCTTAGAAACTCAGCTGTTTATCAATTCATCTTCAGATTTCTGTATGTAATAATGACTTTCTTTTTCCTTTTCCAATAATCAGGCCTCTTATTTTTGTTTTGTATTTTATTGCATTGGTTTAAATTCCAGGGCAGTGTTAAACAATTGCAATAAATGTGACATCCTTGTTATCTCTTTTTAATAGGAATGGTTTAGTCTGCTATCATAAGTAGGGCATTGTTTATTTTAGTAGATACTTAAGAACACTTGTATTCCTCTTTGATTATGATATTTATAAAATTTAACAAGGAATGGGTACTATTTTATCAAATACTTCTTTGCATCTATTGAATGCTTGCTAAAAAAAATTTTTTTAAAAGCAGCTTTACTCACATACCATGCAATCTATCCAATGTACACAATCAATGGTTTTCAGTATAATCACAGTACTGTACATTCATTACCACAATCAATTTTAAAACATTAAAAATTTTTAATGTATATTAGTTTTTAAATGTCTGTATACCAGCAGACCTCATTTTATTTTTTGCAGGTACTGTAAATAGTTTTGTTTTGCTTTTTGGGGTGTGCATGATCTGGGAATCTAACCTGGGTCTCCTACATGGAAGGCAAGAAGTCTACCACTGAATCATCCATGTACCCAATACGTATTTTTTTACAAATTGAAGATTTGTGGCAGCACTGCATCCAGCAAGTCTGATGGTGTCATTTTTCCAACAGCATGTGCTTACTTTGTGTGTCTCTCTGTCACATATTGGTAACTCTAGCAATATTTCAAATTTTTAAAATTATTATTGTATCTGTGATGGTAATCTGTGATCTTTGATGTTATTATTGTTATTCTTTGGGGCACCACAAACTGCCCATATAAGATAGCAAACAATCTATAAATGTGGTCTATGTTCTGACTGCTCCACTGACCAGACTTTCCCCATCACTCTTCCTCTCTTCTGGCATCCCTATTTCCTGAGACACAACAGTACTAAAATTAGGCCAATTATTAACCCTACAATGGCTTCTAAGTGTTCAAGTGAAAGGAAGAGTCTCTCATTTTAAGTCAAAAGCAAGAAATGATTAAGCTTAGTGAGGAGGCATGTCAAAAGCAGAGATAGGTTGAAACTAGGCCTCTTGCACCAAACAGCCAAACTGTAAATGCAAAGGAAAAGTTCTTGATGGAAATGGAAAGTGCTATTCCAGTAAACACATGAATGATAAGAAAGAGAAAGAGCCTTATTGCTGATATGGAGAAAGTTTTACAACATTCCCTTAGACCAAAGCCTAATTCAGAGCAAGACTCTAACTGTCTTCAATTCAATGAATAACAAAGAGAGATGAGGAAGCTGCAGAAGAAAAGTTTGAAGCTAGCAGAGGTTGGCTCTGGAGGTTTAATAAAAGAAACAGTCTGCAAAACATCAAAATGCAAGGTGAAGCACCGCGTGCTAATATAGAAGACACAGCAAACAACTCAGAAGATCTAGCTAAATTGCTGGATGAACGTGGCTATGCTAAACAATAGGTTTTTGGTGTGGATAAAACAGTCTTCTATTGGAAGAAGATGCCACATAGGAAACTCATAGCTAGAGAGGAGAAGTCAATGTCTGGCTTCACTACTTCAAAGGAGAGGCTGGCTGTCTTGTCAGGGGCTAGTGCAACTGGTGGCTATAAGTTGAAGCCAATACTCATTTACTGTTTGGAAAATTCTAGGGCCCTTAAGAATTATGCTAAATCTTCTCTGCCTGTGCTCTACAAATGGAACAAAGCCTGGAGGGCAGCACATCTGTTGACAACATGGTTTACTGAATATTTTAAGCCCATTGTTGAGACCTACTACTTAGAAGAAAAGATTCCTGTCAAAATGTTACTGCTCATTGACAATGCACCTGGCCACACAAGAGCTGTGATGGAGATGGACAGCGAGATGAATGTTGTTTTCATGACTATTAACACAACATCCACTCTGCAGCCCCTGGATCAAAAGATCATTTTGATTTTCAAGTCCTATTATTTAAGAAATACATTTTACAGTTGTCATAGACCGTAATTCAACTGATGGATCTGGGGAAAGTGGATTGAAAACACTCTAGGAAGTATTCACCATACTAGATGCCATTAAGAGCATTCATGATTCATGAGAGGAGGTCAAAGTGTTAACAGGAGTTTGGAAGAAGTCGATTGCAACCCTCATGGATGGTTTTGAGGTGTTCAAGACTTCAGTGGAGAAAGTAAACTGCAGATGGGTTAGAAATAGCAAGAGAACTCAAATTAGAAGTGGAGCCTGAAGATATAACTGAATTGCTGCAATCTCATAATAAAACTTGAATGAATGAGGGGTTGCTTCTTATGAATGAGCAAAGAAAGTGGTTTCCTGAGATGGAATTTACTCCCAGTGAAGACTGTGTGAACATTATTGAAACAACATCAAAGGACTTAGAATATTATGTCAATTTAGTTGATAAAGCAGGGGCAAGGTTTGAGAGGACTGACTCCAATTTTGAAAGAAGTTTTACTGTGGTAAAATGCTAACAACAGCATCACATTCTACAGAGAAAACTTTCATGAAAGAAAGAATCCATCAATGTGGGAAACTTCATTTTTGTCTTACCGTCAGCAGCCACCACCCTGATCAGTCAGCAGCCGTCAACACTGAGGCAAGATCCTCCACCAGCAAAAAAGATTATGACTTGCTGAAGGCTCAGATGATAATTAGCATTTTTTGGCAAGAAAGTATTTTTTTAATTACTTAATTTTTTATTTATGATGCATAACCACATACAGACACATTCTTATCATATGATCATTCCGTTCTTGTTATATAATCAATAACTCACACTATCATCACATAGTTGTATATTCATCATCATGATCATTTCTTGGAACATCTGCATGAATTCAGCAAAAGCAATAAAAAGAAAACAGAAAAGCATTTATATATACCATACCCCTTAACCTCCCCTTCACTGATCACCAGCATTACAATCTACTAAATTTATTTTAACATTTGTTTCCCCTATTATTTACTTATTTTTAATCCATATGTTTTACTTGTCTGTCGATAAGGTAAGGATAACATCTGGACTCTGTTTAGAATCTCTTAGCCATTGACACTTTATCTCATTTCACTCTTCCCCCTTTTGGTCGAGAAGGTTTTCTCAATTCCTTGATTCTAGGATTTCTGCCCATGTTGTCAGGAAGGTCCACACCCCTGGGAGTCATGTCCCACGTAGAGAGGGGGAGGGCAGTGAAGGAAAGTATTTTTTAATTAATGTATGTACATTTTTTTATATATAACTCTATTGTACATGTGCTGGTTTGAATTTGTTATGTACCCCAGAAAAAACTGTATTCTTTTAATACATTCTTGTGGGGGCAGACCTGTGTGGGTGGGACCCTTTGAATAGTTTGTTTCTATGGAGATGTGACCCATTGAAGGTTGGTCTTAATCCTTTACTGGAGGCCTTTATGAGAGAGAGTACAGAGAGCTCAGAGTTCAGAGACATTTGGAGATAGAGAAAGAAAATGCCCTGGGAGAAGCTAAGAGAGAAAGAAACACTCAGAGACATTTTGGAGACAGCCATTGAAACCACAAGCAGACATCACCGTGTGCCTTCTCATGTGACAGAGAACCCCGGATGCCAGCAGCCTTTCCTCAGTGGAGGTATGCTCTTGTTGATGCCTTAGTTTGGACATTTTTATGGCCTTAGGACTGTAAACTTGTACCTTAATAAATCCCCTTTGTAAAACCTAACCCATTTCTGATATATTGCATTCCAGCAGCATTAGCAAACCAAAATAGTACACTTGATAGACTGCGATACAGTGTAAACATAACCTTTATATGCACTGGAAAAATTTGTGTGATTCGCTTTGCTGCAATTTTCACTTTATTGCCGTGTCTGGAACCAAACCTGCAATATCTCTAAGGTTGCTTGTATTTATAAGCACATGGATGATTTTATATAAATTTATAAGCTTAATCATATACATATCCTGGGCTTTATGTTTTTTTTTTTTCACCCATGTGCTAATCTAGATGTTGATATGAAGGCATTTTACAGATGTATTAAAGTTCATAATTATTTGACTTTAACTGAGAGAGATTATTTTAGGTAATTTGGGTGGGCCTGATGCAATCAGTTGAAATGCCTAAAGAGCAGAACTGAGGCTTCCAGAAAGAAGACATTCTACCTGTGGACTAAACTTCAGCTTGTGCCTGAGAGTTGCAACACCTACTCACCCCACCCCCCTGGTTCCTGATGACCTGCACTAAGGATTTGGCCCTTGCCTAGCTAGGCCCTGCAAGCACGTAAGTCAATTCCTTACATTGAATCACAAATATATCTCCTTCTGGCTCTGTTTCTCTAGTTGAACTTGCACTGATACAACACCCTATTTTTGTATTTTGCCTTTTTCATTTGGCAATACCACTTAAAAAATCACTCAAATCATAGATAGAACTTTATATGGTTGATTCTCTTAAGTGGCTACACATTATTCTATGGTGTGGAGATGCCATTATTATTATTATTTTTAAGCAATATGTATGTTTATATATTCTTGGTGGTGGTTTGCATTTTTTTTTAACTTTTTTGTTTTTTGTGGAAAATAACATATATGCCTAAAAGCAATAAATTTCAAAACACATTGCAACAATTGTAGAACAGATTTCAGAGTTTGGTACGGGCTATAATTCCACAAATTTAGGATTTTATACTAGCTGCTCTAAGATACAGGAGACTAAAAGAAATATCGATGTAATGATTCAGCACTCATACTCATTGGTTAAACCCAACCTTCTCTGTATAACTCCACCATCAACTTTGATCTTCTTACCGCTCTTTAGGGGTATTTAGGCTAATCCCATTCTAACTTTTTCATGTTGGAAGGGGTTATTGATAATATGGGATAGGGGATGGAACTAGCTGATGTTCTGGAGAAGCAGGCCCCTCTGCATTTTAGGACTTATCTGGTCCAGGAACCCATCTGGAGGTTGTAGGTTTTGGAGAGTTACCCTAGTGCATGGAACCTTCTTAGAATCTTATATATTGCCCTAGGACTGGCTGGAATGGATTTGGTTGGGGATTGGCAAGTTATGATAGCTTGCATAAGAGTGACCTCCAGAGTAGCCCCTTGACTATTTTAAATACTCTCTCAGCCAGTGAGGATGCCATTATCTTATTTAGTTATTTTTTTCTTTTTTTTATTAATTTTCAAATTTTTAATAGGGTAAGATATTGGGTAATTGGAGCTGAAGGGATATGGATTGTGCAGCAGGACTGAATGTAAAAACTCAGAAATGGACAGCACAATGCTACCTAACTGTAATACAAGTATGTTAAAACACTGAATGAAGCTGAATGTGAGAATGATAGAGGGAGGAGGGCTGTGGGTACAAATGAAATAAAAAAGAAAGATAGACGATAAAGACTGAGATGGTATAATCCAGGAATGCCTAGAGTGTATAATGATAGTGACTAAATGTACAAATTTTAAAAATGTTTTTGCATGAGGAAGAACAAAGGAATGTCATTATTGCAGGGTACTGAAAATAGAGGGCAATTAATATTTTAAAACTTTACCTTTGTGTGAGACTAAAGAAAAAAATATTTATTTGGTACAAAATTAATATTTTGACTAGTGCATTTCCTAATATAACTCATGTAGACAGCTTAATTGAACACCATAAGTACATAGAACCTTGAGTAGGACATGAGATTTTGTTGGTTTGTCCAGAGTGATGCCCCAACAAATCCCAGAGTGATTTGTACAGTGAATAAAAAAGTATTTGCAAAGTTCCCTTCAGGAAATCATGAGAAAGGGGGAAAATTTCACTTCCCCAAGTTGAATTCTTGATATTCTCACAAGCAGTGTGGACAATCAAAGCTATATGCTGAGTCCCCAGTCTTGGGGTTTGTGCATATGAAACTTAACCCCACAAAAGATAGGTCAAGCCTACTTAAAATTAGGCCTAAGAGTCACCCCCAAGAGAACCTCTTTTGTTGCTCAGATGTGGCCTCTCTCTCCAGCCACACAACGAGCAGTCTCACCACCCTCCCCCTGTCTACGTGGGACATGACTCCCAGGGGTATGGACCTTCCTGGCAATGTGGGACAGAAATCCTGGAACGAGCTGGGACTCAGCATCTGGGGATTGAGAAAAACTTCTTGACCAAAAGCAGGAAGAGTGAAATGAGACAAAATAAGTGTCAATGGCTGAAAGATTCCAAACAGAGTCAAGAGGTTATCCTGGAGGTTATTCTTATGCATTAAATAGATATCACCTTATTAGTCAAGATGTAGTGGAGAGGCTGGAGGGAACTGCCTGAAAATGTAGAGCTGTGTTCCAGTAGCCATGTTTCTTGAAGATGATTGTGTAATGATTTAGCTTTCACAATGTGACTGTGTGATTGTGAAAACCTTGTGTCTGATGCTCATTTTATCTACCTTATCAACAGATGAATAAAACATGTGGAATAAAGATAAATAATAGGGGGTACAAATGTTAAAATAAATTTATAGTGAAATGCTGGTGATCCTTGAGGGGGAGGGGTGGGGGTACGGTATGTATGAATTTTTTCTGTTTTCGTTTTATTTCTTTTTCTGTATAGATGCAAATGTTCGGAGAAATGATCATGATGATGAATATGCAACTATGTGATGATATTGTGAGTTACTGCTTATATATGTAGAACGGAATGATAAAAAATTGTGAATGTTTGCATTTGTTTGTTGTTATATATTTTTTAAAAATGTAAAAAAAGACCCATCCTGATTGAGGTGGGCTACACTGACACTGAAGTACATCAAAAGGAGCTACTTAGAGGGTGGCTGCTGTGGTTCAGCAGGCAGAGCTCCGACCTGCCGTGCTGGAGGTCTGGAGTTCAATCCCTGGTGCCTCCTGCCCATATGCAAATTAAAAAAAAAAAAAAAAAGGAGCTACTCAGAGTGGGTTCACACCTATAGGAATGGGTTAAATTTAATAACCTGCTTTTCCTGGCGTCCGTGCAGCTTCAAACCGCCAGAATATATTTACCTAAAATCCCTAGGAGATTTCAGTGAAATATAATCATTATGAACAAAAAGAGTTTAAGCTCTCACTTTTAAATTCTTACCCAACTTAAAACTGTTCTTGTCTTGTTATAATTGTAGGAAATTCCAAAACAATTCTTTTATTTTTTAAAAATTTTTTATTAATTAATAAAAAATTACAAGAAGCACAAACATTCCCAACACATACACTCAGCAATTCAAAATATCATCACATAGTTGCATATTCATCATCATGATCATTTCCCACATATTTGCATCAATTCAGAAAAACATAAAAAGACAACAGGAAAATAAAACAAAAACAGAAAAAAAAATTTACATACCATACCCCTTACCCCTTGCTTTCATTGATCACTAGCATTTCAAACTAGATTTATTTTAACATTTGTTCCCCCTATTATTTATTTTTATTCCATATATTCTACTCATCTGTTGACAAGGTAGATAAAAGGCGCATCAGACACAAGGTTTTCACAATCACACAGTCACATCGTGAAAGCTATATCATTATACAATCATCATCAAGAAACATGGCTACTGGAACACAGCTCTACATTTTCAGGCAGTTCCCTCCAGCCTCTCCATTACATCTTGAATAACAAGATGATATCTACTTGATGCGTAAGAATAACCTCCAGGACAACCTCTCGACTCTGTTTGGAATCTCTCAGCTATTGACACTTTGTCTCATTTCCCTCTTCCCCCTTTTGGTCGAGAAGGTTTTCTCAATCCCTTGATGCTAAGTCTCAGCTCATTCTAGGGTTTTTCTCAATCCCTTGATACTGAGTCTCAGCTCATTCCAAGATCTCTGTCCCAGGTTGCCAGGAAGGTCCATACCCCTGGGAGTCATGTCCCACATAGAGAGGGATAGGGTAGTGAGACTGCTCGTTTGTTGGCTGGAGAGAGAGGCCACATCTGAGCAACAAAAGAGGCTCTCTTGGGGGTGACTCTTAGGTCTAATTTTAAGTAGACTTGACCTATCCTTTCCGGGGTTAAGTTTCATATGAACAAACCCCAAGACTGGGGGCTCTGCCTATAGCTTTGGTTGTCCACACTGTTTGTGAGAATATAAAGAATTCAACTTGGGGAAGTTGAATTTCTCCCCGTTCTCACTATTCCCCGAAGGGGGGTTTGCAGATACTTTTCCACTCACTGATCGAATCACTCTGGGATTCATCAGGGCATCACTTTGGACAATACAACAAAATCTCATGTCCTACCTAGAATTCCAAGTACTTGTGGCGTTCAATCAAACTATCTACATAAGTTATATTAGGAAATGCACTAGTCAAAATATTAATTTTGTAACAAATAAACATTTTTTGCTTTAGTCTCACACATAACGTGACATTTTAAAATATTAATTACCATCTATTTTCAGTACCCTGCAATAATGACATTCCTTTGTTCTTCCTCATGGAAAAACATTTTTAAAATTGTACCTTGTACATTTCACTGTTATTATACACTCTAGGCATTCCTAGATTATACCATCTCAATCTTTATCTTTCTGATTTCAATATGTCCCCAGCCCTCCTCCTTCTATTATTTTCACATGCAGCTTCATTCAGTGTTTTAACATAATTATATTACAGTTATGTAGTATTGTGCTGTCCATTTCTGAGTTTTTGTATCCAGTCCTATTGCACAGTCTGTATCCCTTCAGCTCCAATTACCCAATATCTTACCCTATTTCTATCTCCCGATGCTCTCTGTTACGAACAAAATATTCCAAGTTTATTCACTAATGTCAGTTCATATCAATGAGACCATACAGTATTTGTCCTTTAGTTTTTGGCTAGTCTCACTCAGCATAATGTTCTCAAGGTCCATCCATGTTGTTACATACTTCATAACTTTATTCTGTCTTAAAGCTGCATAATATTCCATCGTATGTGTATACCACAGTTTGTTTAGCCACTCCTCTGTTGATGGACATTTTGGCTGTTTCCATCTCCTTGCAATTGTAAATAATGCTGCTATAAACATTGGTGTGCCAATGTCCATTTGTGTCTTTGCCCTTATGTCCTCAGAGTAGATACCTAGCAATGGTATTGCTGGGTCATATGGCAATTCTATATTAAGCTTTTTGAGGAACCGCCAAACTGCCTTCCACAGCGGTTGCACCATTTGACATTCCCACCAAGAGTGAATAAGTGTGCCTCTTTCTCCACATCCTCTCTAGCACTTGTCATTTTCTGTTTTGTTGATAATGGCCATTCTGGTGGGTGTGAGATGATATCTCATTGTGGTTTTGATTTGCATTTCTCTAATGGCCAGGGACGTTGAGCATCTCTTCATGTGTCTTTTGGCCATTTGTATTTCCTCTTCTGAGAAGTGTCTGTTCAAGTCTTTTTCCCATTTTGTAATTGGATTGGCTGTCTTTTTGTTGTTGAGTTGAACAATCT
>PVIY010052560.1:0-15132 GCA_004026745.1 Myrmecophaga tridactyla
TGCTGGGCGCCCTCCTCTGTGAGCTCAGGGACCTCTGAGGGTTCCCTGGAGGGAGGCAGCTCCCAGGGGCCCCGTCTCCGCCTCCATCTGCCCTGGCATCAGAGAGTGGGTACTTGGCACTGGCGGCCACACCAGGAGTCCCAAGGTGTGTGCAGTTGGGCTGGCAGCAGCCTCTCGCGTCCTGAGATGTGTTTCCCTGCTGGACACCCGCAGGAGCTAGGATGCGGGCCAAGGCCTCCTGCCCTGGGGAGCCTCCGTGACCCCTTAGCACAGAGAGGGGGCTCTGGACCCTGGGAATAGAGGGTCGGCCCCTGAGCTGTCCTGGTGACAGCGAGAAGACAGGTGCTGGAATGAGCAGAGCCAGGGCCCCTCCCTGCCTCCCCCCTCCTCCTCCCCCACAGTCTCCTGCCTACCGAGAGAATGCTTGGGGCCAGCGCGCTGCAGGAAGCTGCACCTGACCTGGCAGGGTCCTCTTGGCGGCTCGGCTCGTCCCACCTCACAGGATGGTTAACCGAGGCAGGCAGAAGGGATGAGACGCACCAGGGGACCACAGTGACATTCTGGGGTTGGAAACAGCTCCTGGTCGGAGCAGCCTGGCCCACTTTACCTGTCTGCCGAACGGGCAGCCCTTTCATCACAGAGTTGCTGATGGACAGAACTCGGGCAGCTTGCAGAGAATGCTTTGCGCGGTGCTGGGCACGTTCAGCGACCAGAGAGTCGGCTCCTCCCTCCGTCTTGGTCCCTGGGTCTTCCTGGCCTCCTGAAGGTCACCTGCCTGAGCCCCTCCTTCCGGCCTCTCCCCACGTGCTAACCATCTGGTGTCGTCCTCTCCAGTCCCCCTTCGGCCACGGGGGTCCACACTCTGCCCGCAGCCGCCTCCCCCCTGGGCTCAGAGGAAGATGCTTTTCCTGGGCCTCTGGGCGGCCGTGGTCCTTCGGAGCCTGTGTGGTGAGGGTTGCAGCGTTGAGCCGCAGTTCCTGAGAACATCCGCCACTCCCGGTTCCCCGTGCCGGAGCCGAGCAGACTGCTCTGCGTGGACGCTCATTAATGTTCCGTCCCCTCCCTGAACTGTATGCTACTTTAGTGCCCAGGCGACAGGTGAAGAAACCGAGGAGGGAGCGCTTGCTCCTCGGGCTGGCAACGTGTGCCCTCGGCTGGGCCCAGCCTGGAGGAGCCGATGGGCGGGGCGGGGTCTTCAGGGGCTGGGCTCCTCCCCCAGCTGCGAGCTGCACAGCACGAAACAACCCCTCACCTCTGAGTCTCCCACAAAGGGAAGCCCTGAGGTGGGGCCCCGGTGGGCCTGCTGGCTCCCATTGGCCTGAAGCTCTTGTCCATATAAGCACGGTTTGGGCATGCGGTGTAGATGCCCGGGTTTCTGTGGCCGCCTCTGGGTGTGCAGTGTAGACGCTGGGCTCCCCATGACCACCTCTGGGCGTGCCATGTAGACGCCTGGCCCTCTGTGGCTGCCTCTGGGGTCTCAAGCTGATGATTTCACTCTTGTTTTTCAGGGAATGAACCGCAAAGATCATGTCTGAAGTACAAGGAACGGTGGAGTTTTCTGTAGAGCTGCATAAATTTTACAATGTGGATCTCTTTCAGAGAGGGTAAGTTTGCTTTGCTGTGTGTATATGTTTTGCTGGTAGTGGTGATGAGGCAGGATTTTGCCTACTAAGGAAAGGACTTTGATTGTTTTTCCTGCTAAGTGGAAAATTTAAATCCTTAGTGCATCTGAAAACAAATCATAACGTGAAGGAGAGAGTGCTAATTTCTCTCCTCTGTCGGGCTTAGCACCTTCTCTCTCCTTGGTTGCTTTTTCCATTAAATCTGTCAGTCTAAAGAAAAGTAAATTTATTGGTGATGAAGCTGAGACAAGGGTCTCTGTGAGCCCCACACTGATTGTTGCCGTCTTCCCAATCCACATATAAAAATTCTGTACTGAAAAACTGAGAATATTGGTATTCACCAGTGCCCTCTGCAGAGATGTAAATACAGTACCGCTGCTTCAGGGCATCCTCTGAACTTGGTCTTTTACGCCCATCACCTCCGAAGAGCCTAATGATTGTGTTTGCATGTGTGACAGTGTGGCATGGGCTGCATGCGTTGCCCACGCCCTGCCTGGGACTCTGCACTCACGCTGGCTGCCACCATTCTCCTCCTGCTCCAGATGAGCACACTGAAGTTTGGAGAAATTGAATTTGTGATGCCCCCGAGTTAACAGAGCAAACAAGTATCCAAAACAAGGCCAAACGATCAGTCTGCTCTTGCTGTGTAACAAACCACCCTAAAACGTCATGGCAGGCACAACCACTGTGAACTTAGCTCATAGCTCTGAGGGTGGGCACTGGGGCTGGGCTCAGCTGGGCGGTTCTGCTGAGCCAGGCTGGCTTTGAGCTGCCAGCTGGGCTCACCTACATGCTGGGGCCCTGGGCTGGGTGGGCTCTGGTCTCTAGGTCCCTTCAGGCTAGCCCGGGCTTGTCTGCATGACTGCTAGGCTGCAGAGCAAGTGTGGAAACACATAAGTCTCGATGTCCGGCTTCAGAACTTGCAAAATGTTGTTTTCCTGGCATTCTGTCTATTGACCAAACAAATCCACAGGCTGGCTTCAAATCAAAGGGCAG
This sequence comes from Myrmecophaga tridactyla, assembly GCA_004026745.1. NCBI lineage: Eukaryota > Metazoa > Chordata > Mammalia > Pilosa > Myrmecophagidae > Myrmecophaga > Myrmecophaga tridactyla. The sequence goes on from PVIY010052560.1 coordinate 2,619, forward strand.
AGAATGATGCCATCTTTTTTCTAGAGAGGAAGAATCTATGTGCACTTCCGAAATCTATCACCCAAGGCTAGACTCCAGGTTTAAAAAGGAAAGTTCTGAGGTTAATGCTGCAAGTAACCATGGAGCCCTGTGGCCCCTTGTTATGTGAGGGTGAAATTCAGTGGCCTGAACTGTCTGGGGAAGTGAGCTGCAACAGGCAGTAAGAGGAATGGTCAAGGTTCCAGGGCCATCTCTGCAGGGAAGGGATCGCCCCACATGAGGTCAGGAGCTGGGGCTGGGTTTTGAGGCAGAAGCCCCAGCACCGTTGCGTGGTTTACCACTCCTCATTTCATCAGAAATTGCCTGCGACAATGAGGTGAGCACTGGGCTTGATGCTAGGACTGCTGAGTCCTGGCTTGACCACTGCCTCTCGAGGGTCCAATGGCAAGGCAGAGGGTAGGAGCATGAGGTGGAATCATAATTTTAGCAAGGCAAGGCTGTGCTTCTCGTCTCTTCCTTCGAGAGCTCGGGGAACAGTGGTTCAGCCAAGCCGGCCCTAGGACCCGGCAACTGGGACATTGCAATAGATTCTTAGTAGGAACCAAAAGGAAATGTGGTCCATTGATAGATAAAATAACTGTTTCTAAACATGGCTTATTTCATCTTTATCTCCTTACTTAAAAGAACTGTTTTTTCCTTTTGTGATAAAATAGACATACCTTAAAATCTACCATTTTAACCATTTTTAAGTATATAGTTCAGTGGCATTAATTACATTTACAATGTCATGTTATCATCACCACATCTGATACCAAAACCATTTCAGCACCTCAAGCAGAAATACTATCCCCATTAAGCATCAACCGCTCATTTCCCTCCTCCTGACCTTGTCACATCTATTCCATTTTGTGTCTCCATGAACTTGCCTGTTGCAGATTTTTCATATAATTGGAATCATACCGAATGTGTCCTTTTGTGTCTGGCTTATTTCCTGTAGCATGTTTTCAAGGTTCGTCCATATTATGATTTGTATTAGAGCCTCGTTCCTCTTTCTGGATGAATAGTATTTATTCTGTGTAGAGCCTCGTTCCTCTTTCTGGATGTATAGTATTTATTCTGTGTAGAGCCTCGTTCCTCTTTCTGGATGAATAGTATTTATTCTGTGTATGTGCCATATTTTGTTTATACAATCCTCTGCTGACGATACTTGGATTGTCCCCACCTTTTGGCTGTTGTGAATAATTCTGTGAATATTGGTGTGCCTGTGTCTTTTTTGAGTCCTTGCTTTCAATTCTTTCAGGTTTATAGTAGTGGCGTAGCCAGGTCATATGGTATTTCTGTGTCTAACACTATATTTATAATATATGTTATATATAAGTAGTATGATTTATGAATAAATATGTACATATTGCAGTTGCATGCTCAAAAATGCATTTACAGATACAGAGGCCTGCAGCCAGTTGACATTGGAGACCATTGGCTGGGTAGAATGAGGGTGGCGCTGGCCTCTTCTAGCTCATCCCATTAGGATTTTTTAAATTTTATTTTTTATCATTTTGTGTGCGTGCATGCGGTATGATGGGTCACATTTCATGATTTTCCATGTGAGTATCCCATTATTGCAGTGCCATTTGTTGAATTTTTGTTTATGTGTGTTTCATTTATTTGTTTGGGATGTGCGTGGACCCAATCGAACCCGGGTCTCCTGCATGGCAGGCAAGAATTCTACCACTGAGCCACCCTCGTGCCCCATTAGGGCTTTTAGTTCTGAGGCACGAGGGTGTCCCGGCACACACTGCAGACATGCCGGAGGACGCAACCCTAGGACTGAGCTTGCTGGGTGTAGCCTCATGGAAGCTGCTTCTCTGAACGTGCCTGGCAGGTTTGAGCAAAGGTAGCACCCACTGCTTATTGTGAAAACAGTCAACTCGAATTTCTCCCAAGTCTTCAATGACTGAAGCAAATTCTCAAAGGGAACACGCACCTCAAACACGTCAACAAGCGTCATCCATGCCCGCATGGGACTCGGACGCTGCTGCTGCTGGGAGAGAGGCGAGGAGGCACTGGTGGGGAGCTGGCCGACAGGGCAGGACCAATCCCCAGCCAAGCCCTGGGGAGCCCTCAGCTCTCCACAACCCCCTTAAAAGCCCTCGGAGTCATCATTTTATCACCTGTAAGGAGTGATGACGAATATTTCTTCTAGGGCATCAGGAAGTGTTACAAAACAATATACACAGAGCGGCTAGCCTGGCCCGGGCACCTAGTTGGTGCTATCTGAATTTTAGCTAAGACTGGTAAATTCTTGCCTCCAGTCTGTCAACACAATTAATGGAGTTATTATCCAAAAGGTTGATCTGACTAACTTATTCTTTGTTTTAAAACCCTCAAGCTTCCTTGTACTCTTGCTTCTCAGTGTAGTATCCAAAACCTGTATGGTTTGATCTTAAAACTTCTTTCACCTTATCGTCTGGGCTCATACCTTTCTTTTTTTTCTGTAATTTTTAAAAAATATTTTTATTGGTAAAACAACATAGAATCACAAACATTCTTAACATACAAATATTCTGTAAATGGTGTACAATCAGTGGCTCATAGTCTCATCACATAGTTGTACATTTTTCACCATCATCAGTTTTTAGAACATTTGTAGCACTCCAGTAAAAGCAATAAAAAGAAAAAAGAAAACACTCATACATATATACCCCTTACCTCTCCCTCTCATTGACCACTAGTATTTCTATCTATCCAATATATTTTAACCTTTGTTCCCACTATTATTTATTTGTTTTTATCCATATTTTTTTACTCATTTGTCCATACCCTGAATAAAAGGAGCACTAGACACAAGGTTTTCACAATCACACAGTCACTTTGTAAATGTTATATTGTTATACAATCATCTTCGAGAATCAAGGCTACTGGAACACGGCTCAACAGTTTCAGGTACTTCCCTCCAGCCACTCTAATACACCATAAACTAAAAAGGGAATATCTATATAATGTATAAGAATAACATCTCTACTCTGTAATCTCTCAGCCACTGACACTATTTTGTCTCATTTCTCTCTTCCCCCTTTTGGTCAAGATGGTTTACTCAACTTCTTGATGCCAGGTCCCAGCTTATCCCAGGATTTCTGTCCCACGTCGTCAGGGAGGTTTACACCCCTGGGAGTCATGTCCCCTATAGGGGTGGGCAGCGGGTTCACCTGCCATGACGGCTGAGAGAGGCCACAATACTCAGACCTCTCTTGACCACCCTTCTGCCAGTATTGGCTTGGAAAATTCTACCCTTTTACCAGTTCCTGCTTAAACGTTACCTCTGCCCCAAAGCATTCCTGTGGTCTGATTTCTGCCAAGTCTGTCCAGCCCAAGTGTTATGATCCCTATGTGGGCCACGTTTGTACAGGGCACCTCTTACTCGTACTGTTCAGTCATCTTTTGTCCATTCATTCTCTAGGCTGGTGTAATTGACATGGGAGCTGGAGACAGTAGCCGGGAGGCCCTGCCTCAAGTCGTGGTCCAGCGTTGTGGGGGATGGACACATGTGTAGGAAACCCGGGTGTGTGCCAGATTCTGGAACCAACACAGACCTGGGTACCATGGGGAAATGCAGAAGGGGTGTCCAGTCCATGGGCAGTCAGAGAGGCTTCTTGGAGGGAGCAACCTTGGGGCCGGACACTGAAGGGTGGATGGCACTCTGCCAAGTGCAGAAACTGGTGAGGCAGGGGCAGAGTGGCTCAGGGGCATCAGGAAGCAACCAAAGTCGACAGAGAATGAGAATCGGGATGCAGATGGAGGCAAGAGGATTACAGCTTCATCGCAGGCCACCTTCCATCAGATTGGGCTTGTAGGGACCTGTGCCATCTGCCTCACACGCTCTTAGAATGCTGCGAGTGGCTGTGCATGGGGTGTGATGTGTGAGGTATTGCTTTCTCTTTGAGTGGATCTAAGGTCCTTAAGGGAGAGTCTCTTTAGATTTCTGGTGTGCAGCCTGAGCAGGTACCTGCTATGAGATAAAGACAGCCTATTCTGGTGGACCGAGCTTCTTGCTCAGTCCAGGGAGAGTGCATGGTTCTTCATTAAATGATATTAAAGGAAAGGGGTAGATTCTTTTTTTTAATTAATTTTTTTAAATACCAAAAAACACCATACAAACGCAAACATTCGTAATTTTTGATCATTCCATTCTACATATATAATCAGTAATTCACAATATCATCACATATTTGCATAGTCATCATCATGATCATTTCTTGGAACATTTGCATCTATTCAGAAAAAGAAATAAAAAGAAAACAGAAAAAAATTTGTACATACCGTACCCCCTCACAGATCACCACTTGTTCCCCCTATTATTCATCTTTGTTCCATATGTTTTACTCGTTTGTTGACAAGGTAGATAAAAGGAGCATCAGACACAAGGTTTTCATAATCAGACAGTCACATTGTGAAAGCTGTATCATTATACAATCATCATCAAGAAACAGGGCTACTAGAACACATCTCTATATTTTCAGGCAGTTCCCTCCAGCCTCTCCATTACATCTTGACTAACAAGGTGATATCTACCTAATGCATAAGAATAACCTCCAGGATAACCTCTCAACTCTGTTTGGAATCTCTCAGCCATTAACACTTTATTTTGTCTCATTTTGCTCTTCCCCCTTTTGGTCGAGAAGGTTTTCTCAATCCCTTGATGCTGAGTCTCAGCTCATTTTAGGATTTCTGTCCCACGTTGCCAGGAAGGTCCATACCCCTGGGAGTCATGTCCCATGTAGACAGGGGGAGGGCAGTGAGTTTGCTTGTTGTGTTGGCTGGAGAGAGAGGCCACATCTGAGCAACAAAAGAGGTTCTCTTGGGGGTGACTCTTAGGCCTAATTTTAAGTAGGCTTGACCTATCCTTTGTGGGGTTAAGTTTCATATGAACAAACCCCAAGACTGGGGGCTCAGAGAGGCACAGATTCTTGATTCCTAATGGACTCTTTAAACCCGTGCTCTCATGTGGCCCATGGATCAGCAGCATCCTGGTCACGTGGGAGCGTGTTGGAAATGCAGATTCTCAGGCCTGCCTCTGCTCTCCACTGGGGAATGTCTAGTCGCAGGGCTCAGGTGATTGTGATGGCACGTGCTTTCCAGGTGATTGGGGTTGAGAAGCATCGGGGGCATTGCCAAAAGTGTATCTGTGAAAATCTTAGCCCTGGTCCCTATGCGCTGTCCAGAGAAACAGAATCTATTGGGTGTGTGTTTACTTTGGAGAATTGACTCAAGGGGTGGCACGGTTGGTGAGTTTGGAATCTGTAGGGCAGCCAAGCAGACCAGAAACTCAGGCAATGCTGTTATAGTCTTGAGTCTAAATTGCGTAGAGCAGGCTGGCAGGCTGCAAACGGGCAGAATTTTAAGCTGCAGTCTTGAGACACAATTTCTTCTTTCTCAGGAAACCTCAGTTTTTTGCTATGAAGGCCTTCAACTAATGTTTGAGGACCGCTCACCCATGTTATTGAGGATGAGCTCCTTTACTCAGTCAGCTGACATGGCTGTTAACAGAACACCTTTCTGGTAACACCTAGAATGGTGCTGGATTAAGGAACTGGGACTAGGGCACAGCCAAGTTGGTCCATTAGACTGACCACAGCGGCCCCCTGGAATCACCTGGGGAACTGAAAAATCCATCCTCCAGGCCAATTAAATCCAGAATGCTCGGTTGGAGCCTGAGCGTGAGCACTTTTTAAAGCTCTTCAGGTAATTCCAAGTTTGAGAATAATTGGGCCAGGTCTACGTGATGCTTCCAGAAGCCACGTAACCACAGCTTTCCTTGTTAACCTCCTCACCTTAATGGAATGGGGACCTCACAGCTCCCATGGCATGAAAGATTGGCACGTCTCCTCTTGCCCATTAGGAGACGCCTCTTGGCTCCTTTGCACTTGGCTTCTGCTCAAGAAACTGCAGGGCTTCTGTGCCAGCTTCCCAGCACAGGAGCTGGGGGTAAGAAAGCCGTGGGGAGATCTTAGTTCATGTACAGTAACATTTGATAAGGAATTATTATCACATGAACAATCAACAGGGAAAACCCATTACGTGTTTATTTGTTGTCATCAATATATTAAATAGCTCATTTGTGTTTATGAGACCATGCATTGCTGCTTCTAAGATTGTTAGCTGAGTTGAAGCTCACATTTGCCCTTGAAAATGGATTCAGATTTCACTTTAAATGTTAACTATCTGACTCAGATGAGACTCTTTATTAAACTGCTTGTCTTTCTGAGTGAAATTTGTCGTGTTTGGCGTTCAAATTCATCTCCTTTCTTCCACCCCTTTTCCATATATAAACCCACCAGGAGACCCCTCTGCCCCCAGAGGTTTTAGGTGAGTTTCAGCGCCACACAAAGGACCCGTGTCACCATTGTCAGAGCTGATGGGAAAGGTGGCATTTCACAGGCACTGAAATCCCCTCTGCACAGACTCACCTGCCCTTCCTCAAGCACAGTGAAAGCAGTTGCGTCATCGGCAAGTGATTAGGAAATGGGCCTTTTGTGCTGCTGCCGTGGGTCCCTCACTGCCCGTCCCGTGACAGCAATTCCCGTGAGGTGAGCACCCAGCCCCAGCGTCCCTAGTGGACTCGGAAATGCAATTATCTGGGCTTGCCGGGGAGCAGTGAATTGATTTGTCTGGTTCTTTTCTGATTGAAATTCAATGATGTCCTTTTCCCTCGTGCCCACCAGGAATGGAGTGGGCGTGTGGACGTTTGAGGACTGATTGAACGCCCAGCCCTGTGGGGAAGGGGGTCTCCGGTGCAGCTGGGGTTGGGGGGGGTGAACCTGCCAGGCACATGTTGCTGGGGCTTCCACAGGGTGCAGTGTCCCCTGCGGTGAACGGTCAGTGGTTGAGCTTTGGACACCATGCAGCCCAGAGGCTAACAGGCCATTTCAGGTGTGAGACTTTCCAGTTGTGCAAAGCAGTGCACTCCTGTTATTTCTGTATAGACTAGTTTGACAGGAACTTTATCACTCGCCATCAAGACCCCCTTCTATTACAGAGGGTGTACCCTCGGTGATTCCTAACAGTCTTTCGTCTCTAAATTCTCATTATTATTTTAATATATTAGATATTAAATGTATTAAATTGCCACATAAAAGCATTTGTGATTATTTCTGTGAAGTTTGACCTCAGCTTCAGATGAGTGTTTGTGTAGATGTGCATTCTGGATTACTTTTCCAGCAAATCCTTATCCATGTAAATGAATGCACTGCCCCAGTTTTTCTTCTTTTAGCATTTAATCTGTGACTTCATAATCCTGCTGTGCTGAGCCTTTTATCCTCTTAACCCCTGGCTGAGAACACGCTCAGCAGGTATGCAAAGCAGAGACCCCTCCGGGGTTGAATGCTGCCCTGCAGAGGATATAAAATGCTCCCTGAGCTCAGAGCGGCCCACGGGGTCGTGTTTCCTTTCTGGGGGCTCTGGCCCAGCAGCGATGCCTCGGGCATGCGGCCCTCCCTGGCTGCCGGCTGAGGGCACGGATGCCCCTGGGGGCAAAGGGCAGGTGGTGGCGTGGGTACTGCAGCAGGAGCCTCAGAGGTCTCAGAGACATGAATCTTGGCTCTAATTCCTTTTCTGCTGTCACAGCGACACCGCATGTAGCTGACTAAACTTCCCTGACCACACTTTCCCTTCTTTTGCAGAATCTTTATCTGAGGTCGGTGAGCTAATACTTGGGAAGCCCTAGCTGACTGGCAGCGGGTTGGCGAGCGCTGGGCAGGGCCATGCTGGACTCCCAGTCTGGTGCTCCCTCCTGGACTCCTACGAGGCCCTGGGTGCCCGCTGCTGTCAGCCCCGTGCGAAGGGCCCCCTGGGGAACCGTCGTGGCCTCGAGGCGAGAAGCCCTGTTTCCTGGTCTTTACAGCACTTCTGGGATAAGTGACTAGGGCCCCATTTTAAACCGAATAGTAGCTTTAGGGCGTTGGTTGAGCGCCAGCCGACTGTGAACAGCTCTTTCCTGCAGTCTCTGAGTGCGCCGGGGGCCACAGTGCAGGATGGGAGTAAGGGCTCCACCACCGCTCGCTGTTTTCGTCGTTTCCATTGTGTGAACAGTGTTGAGAAGCAGTTTTAAGCACTTAAATTTCTTCATTTCAGTTGAATATACACACGCATAGAGTCCTGACTGCAGAAATAATATGTGTTTGTGGAAAATGAGGAAAAGGACAAAGATGAAAATGTCAACTGTAATTATTCCACTTGGGAAAACTATTCTATGTGTGTGTGAGAGACTGTTTTGTCTGTACATTTGTGCGTGTGCATTCCATTACAAAAATGTAACCTTTGTTCTCTATTTTTTCACTTAATCTGTTGTGGACATTTTCCATAACCCTGCATTTCTTTCAACATGTTTAGTAGCCCAGACGGGGTGTTCAGGTGGAGAGAGGTTTATTTCCTCAAATACAACACGCGACTGCAAACCGCATCGCCACAGACTGCTGCGTCCATGTATCTCAGGCTTCCCTTATTCCTTCACTTCTCCAGCATCAGGAGGAAAGAAATGAAGGAACGTGCAGGAGTGAGCTAGAGCCACTGGGAGATGCAGGGAGCATCAGTGAGGGAGAAGAAACCACAGAGGCCGAGAGAAACGACGGCAGAAGGAGGGATGTTCCTGAGCCCAGACGTTACGGAGAGATTGAAGGCACCAGGACGAAAGGGCTGGCCTCTGTGAGATGTGAGCGAGGGGCCAGAGGCCATGTCCTAGGAGGCGAGTGTGGTGTGATCTGGCCTCAGAGGCAGATCTCAGTGTGTGCAGAGGAGAGCTGGCATTTAAAATACATGTGCTGTGCAGGGAAGCTGCCAGAGCTAAAGGGCACTGCATGCCCGCAGAGCTGATGCTGCCAGGGGCAGGGGCGGGCACGGCGTCCTGGGGAAGGTGGAGGAGTCTACGGAGTACCAGGGCCCTAGACTCCTTCTAGGGATGGGCTGGAGGTTGGGGGGGCATCGGCAGTTTAGGCAGTGGAGCAATGCGTAAATCAGATTTGGGGGTGAGCAGCGTTTGAGCTGTGGACAAGGGATTGCAGAAGGGAGAAACAGAGCCTGGGCTGTAGTTGGCACACATTCAACTCGCATTTGTTGGGTGGGATTCCTTACGTCTGAACTGGTGGTGAGGGATAAGGAGACATTTCCTGAGCGCTGTGGCTTCTTACTGCATCCAGGTCACACTGACGAATGCCTTACGGAGGACGGGAGCTAGGGCTGTATGCAGATCGGACCCAACACTGATCTCTCCCTTCCCATGACGTGAGGAGCTGTAGAACAGTGAAGGAAGGAAACGACGCCCATTACTAACAGCTGGGAAAGTGGCTGACCCTCTCCTTCAGGGAATTAAGAAGACAAATTCGGCAATGCGGTGTAGACATGGGCGTGGTGCTGAACTGGGGTTTCTTCCTGTCCCCCCCCCCAGATGCCTCGTTAGACTCAAGTGTGTAGAGCCAGAAGGAGAGGGAGACGGGGAGGGGAAGACGGGCGGATACCTGTCCCTTCTCTCCACCTGACCCTGCTGAGCACACCAAGGAAACTGCCCGTCAGAGGACTGTGTGATTCTCAATATTTAAGGCAAAGTGACCCTGTTGTTGTTATTTTTTAATGCAATTCTGTTGAAATATATATTCACATACCATATAATCATCTGAATTGTAGAACAAGTGGTCCAGTTTCATCATATAGCTGTGCATTTGTCATCACAATCGATATTTGAACATTTTCATTACTCCAAAAAGTAAAAACAAGAATAAAGTAAAAGTGAAAAAGAACACCCAAAATCCCATATCCTCCATCCCCCCATTGTTCATTTAATTTTTGTCTTTTTTTTTCTTGCTCATCCGTCCATGCACTGGATAAAGGGAGTGTCAGCCATGAGGTTTTCACAATCACAGGATCACACCTTAAAAGCTCTGTAGTGGTTCAGTCATCTTCAAGCATCAAGACTATTGGATTACAGTTCAGTTGTTGGCCCCTAGCCAGGCCGACACACCAAGAACTGAAGGAGATATCTACACACGGCATAAGACTAACCTCCAGGATGATCTCTCGGCTCTGTTTGAAACCTCTCAGCTACTGACACTTTATTTTGTCTCATTTCTCTTTCCCCTTTGGCTGAGAAGACTTCCTCACTCCCACGATGCCAGGGCCAGGCTTGTCCCCTGGTGACTTTAAGACTTAGCGTAAAAGCTACAAAATCTCAGCAAGAGGCTGCAGCTTTTGGGGGTAATTCCAGTGTTCGTGTCTTGACTGTGGTGAGGATTTCACAGATGTATACTTATGTGAAAACTTACCATCTTACAGCTTCCCCAGGGACATTTTCTTTATGCATCTCCAAACCTCAGGGTCTCCTGTTGGCTCTGTCGCTTCTGTCTGCTCTTCCAAAGTGGTCCCCTGTAAGGGCTCCAGGAGGCAACCCTCCCTGGGATGGGTGGAGACACGTCTCCATGGAAACCACCTAATCAAAGGTCCCACCCAACAGCATCGAATGAAGACTAAAGAACATGGCTTTCCCAGGTACACAACAGATTCAAACTGGCACAGGGTTGATTTACCAAACTGTGCTAAGTTGGATTTGATTAGAGGGTAGACTGCTTTCTGTCCGTGTTTGCCAGCAGCCTTCTCTTGTATGAAAAGGAAATAAGTGTTGACTTGAGTGAAGGGAGGGGAATGACGTTTTTTGGTATTGATTGATATTAAGCACTTTTTTGTGGGGTGTTTTAAGTTTTTGATACAGGAAATTCAGAGAGGTTTGTGCAGGGCTGGCATTTGGGCTGTGAAGCCAGAGTGCTTAGGCTTGAATCCTGGTCCCAAGCCCTCGGGGCAGAGTGGTCATGGACGAATTACTTCACCTCTCTGTGTCTCAGTTTCCTCATCTGAAAAGCACAGTTAATGATCACCCCCTTGTAAGGTTGTGTGAACGATAAGTGAATGTGTGTATGTGTGTAAGCGCACATACTGCTCTTGGTACATTTCGGCTGTCTGGTTATTATGTTTCTTCATCACCATCATCATGGCCACGTTTTGTCCAGGGGAGTACCGCTGCTGGTGAATGGCCAAGCCAGAGTTCAGGCCTGTGTGTGTCTCACTGCAGAGCTTAGAGTCTGATACATGCTTTAAATTGCTCCTCTACTTTGCTTAGCCTGCAAAAAGGGATGGCTGCAGGAGCACAAAACTACTAGTTTCTCCATCCCTCCATCCATGTATGCATACATTCTCCCATTCATGCATTCATTCATTCATTCTTCTTCCCATCATGGTGTATCTAATAGGTAATATGTGGTCACCCCTCTGACAAATGTTGCAGGATAAAATTAAGAAAAGAAAAAAATAAAGAAAAAGGAAGAAGGAATTGGCTTGTCCTTAGTCCCTGCTGTATCCTGGAGATTGTGCTCATAATTTTATCTGCTTCATTTTATTTGATAATCCTGGTGATGAAGATATTATGTTTCCCATTTTGCACTTGAGCAAACAGTCTGGTGAAAAAAGAATTTACTCCCCAGCAGCCCCACGGGCTGCTCTTGAAGGAGTGAGGCTTCCGTTCCACCTCTGCCCCCTTCCCAGCCCAGCCCTCTTTCCCGGAAGCCCCGCCGCCTCCCTTCAATCTCACCCAGTCCTACCCCCTCACAACTTGAGTCTTACTGGGGAGTCAAGAAGTGAGGAAGCTCAGAGACCCCATTTCACATTCCTTTTCCCCCTTCCCTTTTATTCCTGTCATTTCACGAGGGGTGTTAGTCCAGAGTGGGCTTGCGAGTGGGAGAGCGGCTGGGAGAGCGGCTGGCACAGCTCAGCTGGCACCCTGCCTTCTGGCCGTCTGCCATCCCCCCCACATGTCAGCCCGGGACACCTGATGTGCACAGACACACCTGAGTGCACTGAGCACTTCACCCCAGTGTCCTCCGGGAACAGGAAGTGGAATGAATTGGAAATGGTTGATCCCCAGTTTGCGATCAATAATAATTCCCAGGAAATCCAATTAGTTGTGTTCATTATTTCTCTGAAGGCCAGAGCCAAGCCCTGGAGTGGAAGGAAGGTAGAGGTGAAGTGTTTCACCTCACAGGACGCTGGAGAGTGGAGTTGGCTTCAAGGACAGCCCTTCCCTAGGCGTCATGAGCCCCTGATGCCAGAGGAGATGGCAGAGACTCGGGAGCTGCCTGCTGGCGACCAGCAGATCAGTGGTCTCCGCACATCCTTCTTTTTAAAGCTTTGACTCCTGTCCTCAGACTGACTCTTAGGGAGGAGAAGGCTGACACGTCGGGCTGGCCGGTCACCGGTGTGGCGGGGCGACCTCTGAGGCTGCGTGGGGAGCACCAAAGTGTCAGTGCAGATTGAAAAACCACGAGCGGCCACTGAGGGTCTTAGTGGACCTCCATCCTACCTGTGCTGGGAGCCACGTGCTAGGCCCAGCCTTTATTCTCTCAGTTAAGCCTTGAAACAGTGCTGTGAAGTCTGGGTGTGGCTGCCCCGCTGTTTGGTGGGAAGGGGGAGCGTTCACCGTGGCAGGGGGAGTGCTCATCGTGGG
>PVIY010052561.1:0-15130 GCA_004026745.1 Myrmecophaga tridactyla
AATAGTGTTAAAAAAAACTGGTTAATATACTGCACTGGTTTTTTCGGTATATCCCAAGTCAGTATAAATTTGAAACTGTATTGCAATAGCTGCCTCAAAATAAATGGTTTTAGCTTATACCAGTTGTTTTTACAATCTAGGGGAGATTGTAGCAACAGAAATGATGGCGCCAATCACAAGGCAAGAATTGGCTCATAGAATGAACTATGGACCTCTGATTTCGAGACACTGCATGCTAGCGAACTGATCATACCAAGAAGGTCTGGGGAAGAGGATGAGGAAATGTGGATTAGCAGATGGAGACGTCCCAGAAAAGCCAGCTGATGATATGGTATCTGCAGAAGGCCCCAGCTTGACCTGCTCTTTGACTGATTTCTTTTAATACCTCTTCTTTCAGTCTCAGAAAAAATTAAAACTCATTCCAACATTTAAAAAGGAAAACAATTGCTTTAAAATCCCACAACTGCCTTAAATATTCTTTTGTCTTTCATCTTTGTCCAGTGGAATACATATTGTTGTGTTCATCTTTTAGAAATACACCTCTTGATGTTCCCTGAAATTATGCTTATAAGAGCAGATTTGGTCCCTCATGCTTCTAGAGGAAAACTCTGATATTCAAATTTTAAATCCATTTTTTTTATGAGACTGTAATTAGTTGCCTTAAATTCTTGTATGGAAAAAAGTGAGGTCGAAATAAATGAACATACACGTGCGTGCGTAAATGAACACTTCGGGGCCATTTGTTCTTAGAATTTGCATTTCTGGCACTTTGCGAGGGGCCCGGTGCCTGGCAGCCTTCGCCGCCTCTGCTCCTTCAACTTGGCTGTCTCAGTGACGCCCCAGATTTAATCCTCATCATCGCAAGGCAGCAGATACGGCCTCACAAATCGTGCAGGTGCCACCAGCAGGCTGGATGACGGATTTTACAGAACACCTGTGCGGGGACACCAAGGCGCCAAGACCTGGCGTCCTGACAGCGCGTCTTCCAGCTGCCAATCGGCACAGGAGATGCTCTAAAATGCGGCCTCATTCACAGCCTCTGCCAGGGGTCTGCGGTGGGGAAGGACGTTTCCAGGCATTGGAAACACTCAAAAGCCTGGGCAGTGTCCATTTGCAGGCTAAACCTGAGCTTAAAGCAGTAAAGTGGGGTAAGACACACACACGTGGCTGAGATTAGGGGATGCTTAAGAGAGATCTTGGTGCAGCAAAAATGACCGGCCAGCACCAGTGCTGGGGACCCCAATCTGAGAGCCAGGCAGCCGAGTCCCGAGCTTGGACAAGGCACCGAGCACTCTCTGCCTTGGTTTCCCCAGTGTCGTAGGGCTAGTGACGGACCTTCCCTCACGGGGCTGCTTCCAGGTTGTGTGTTGGTCGTGCTAGAAAGGGGCTGGTCTTCGGCAGATAGGTGGCCACTGCCCATCAGCTGTGCTGAAACCCCAACGCAGAGAGATTTGACCCCATTTTAGTGTCATCAGCCAGCGCCCACCTAGGAGCCGCTTTGGATCTCTGCCCTGTCACAAGCCACCCGAGGCTCAGAGCCTCATGTCTGCAGTTCTGAAAAATGGAGACGGTGATGAGGGTTTGAGGCTCCCAGTGAAGGTCAGAGGAGAGGACTCAACAACTCCCCACTTAGCCAGTGCTTAGAAAACAGCAGAATAAATCCTGACACGCCTGCCATTTCATTATTGTGTGTGACAGGTATAAGAAGGAAAACGAAAAGAAAAGAGGAACGGGTCATCAGAAATAATCCCCAGAGACAAATGTTCTAGTATTGCCTGAATCCATCTGAAATGAAACTGCTAGGAATGCAGGCCTGTGGCACTGGCCCTACGCCGCAGATGCCTGGCCTGGCTGGGCCTGTCCTGTCTGCGTTGCACACTCGTGTGAGTATGCACAGATGGATGGAGCATGGGTGGAGGCAGCAAATGGCACCCCACATCTCTTTAGCTGGATGTGAAAGCTGCAAGGAGGTATGAGGGGAAGCTGTCAGCCTGAACAGACACGTCAAGCAAAATAGGGACCCAATCTGTCCATCGTTGTTTCAGAAAAACCAAGGGTGGGCAGTCACAGGGAGACAAGTCTAACACAGCAGTTTAGAAAAGATCTCCTTTCTTTCCCACGTGCAGGGCTCCCCGACATGGGAGGTGCAGTGCTCTGACAGAAGGGCCCACCGCACCATCCCCGAGGGGGTGCTGTGACACATCCAGTGTGACCCGGAGAAGCCCCTGTGTTGGGCCCAGTGGCCCCATCCCTTTGGCTGCGTCCACGAGGGTGCTCAGTGGGTCAGCTGTGGACTCCAGGCGCCACGCAACGTGGTGGCTCGAGCAGTACATCACGAGGTCCTGCAACTGTCTTTGACATTGCACCCGGCCGCTTTCGTCTGGATAATCTGAGCCGTTTCCTGCCCTTTCAGGCCGCACAACCAGGGGGCCGGGGTCACGCCGCTGCCGTTTAATGAGCAGCTGTTTCACAACTGGTTTGATGACTTGCTTCACACGCACACAAGTAAACAAACACAGTAAACTTGGTGTACTTAGAAGTAGTTTATGACAAAAATGTATAACAGGACTTGGCATTTGCGATGAGCCTGAATTAGAATAGTTCTTCTTTTGTTAATGAAGATGGAAAAATTCATGCAAATTTACACTTGCTTCCTATTTGGTTGGACATCATGTAAATAACACATGAAAATACACAAAATGTGAAACATGTCACAGTATCCAATCTCAAGTATGGAAAGTGTTCATAATCATTTCCGGTGCCTGTACTGTTTTGGCAATAGAATAAAACATTGGGTTCACAGAAGTAATGCTCTGGATGCTGCGCTAAGGAGAACCACTGCTGACTTCTAATAAACACTCACCATGATATTGGGTGAAATTCAGGCTGACGTGAGATCGAATCATGGCGTGGGTGCTGAGCGCCCTGTGGCCTCGTCCTTCGCGTCTCGGTTTTCTCAGCCGTGACCCCAAGCTCATGCCGCCACATGAGGGCTCAGGTCAGCCACCTGCGACCGTTCTCCACCTGCTCACCTGCTCACCCCTGCCTGTTGACTCTTCGAGGTCATATCAAGAACGCAGACAAGCTATGTGCAAGGGCTCTTTGGAGTGGTTTCATCTCCTCCTCAAGTATTTTTTCAAACTTCCACTCTGAGGCAGGCAGTGTTCTGGGCTGTGGGGTCACATCCCTGGACAGAAGCACCTGCGCTGGCTGAGCTCCTGCAAGCTCAGCTGTCACCTCATCAGCAGCCCGATAGGCTGGGAAAGCACTTCTACTTACCTTGGCCAATTCTCAATGAGAGCTGTCTTTTATTTTTAAGGTCCATCACTAGTTTCCAGTGATGAGATAGAGGAACTGTGCTGGTTTGGATCTGTGGTGTACCCCAGAAAAGCCATGTTCTTTTAATCTGTTCCTGTGGGTGCAGACCTGTTCTGGGTGAGACCTCTTGATTAGGTTGTTTCCATAGAGATGTGGCCCAACCCATTCAAGGTGGGTCTTAATCTTTCCTGGCCTTTTTGCAGAGGTAAAAGGCAGATAAAGTGGGAGATCATCAAGAGAAATACCCAGACATTTGGAGACAGTCACTGAGACCAGAACCAGGAGAGAAGGCTAGCAGATATCACCATGCGCCTTCCTGTGTGACAGAGGAACCCCGGATGCCAGCAGCCCTTCCTCAGAGCAGGTATCTTTCTCTTGATGCCTGAATTTGGACATTTTCGTGGCCTTAAAACTGTAAATCTGTAACCTAATAAATCCACATTGAAAAAGCCAACCCAATTCTGGTATATTGTTTTGTGGCAGCTTTAGCAGACCAAAGTGACAATTTCTTAAAATTGTCAAGTGTCGAGAATGCCTAGGATGAGAACGGCTTGTTCCTGTTCTTTCACTCTTCCAACTCCTGGTTTTGGATATTGTATTTTAAAATCTGTTAATATTGTTGAATTGTTGCATTTTTAACATTTTACATACACTTGTATATATTGCTTTTCTGGATTGCCTTTGGATGTTCATTGTCTTGATTATGTGTCAGAATTATTAGACCATAATGTCTCCCACCAGATTCGTTGCCAAGTGCCTATTCTTTTACAGAACTCCTCCTCTTTTTGGAGTTTGTGTCACCATTGGTTTTCTCTCCTTGATTTGAGGCCTCTCCCCAGGGTGTACCTGGGGTGGCTCCCGGGTGTCCTGCCATCTGATTCTTTGCACACCTGAGAGCGTTTTTTTTTGTTTCCCAGCAACCTGAACTGTGTTTGGATAGGAATAGAGTCTGGGGACAATCGTGTTAGCCCCCAGATTAGAAACTTTGCTGCATTTTACTCTGGCATTCATGTTTCAAACAAGCAGTCTGAGGCCAAGGTAATTTTTGCCCTTCAGAATGGGACAATGTGCAATTCTGTTCCGGCTGGAGAGAATGCCGCAGTTTCACTGTACACTTAACATTTAAAAACGTCAGCAGGACACGGCCCGATGTGGGCCCTGTTCACGGGCTGCCTTGACCCTGGAATGTTCTCGTGGGCTGCAAACTCTGGTCTTCAGCCTAGGAAAGTTCTCTTTGATGGCTTCCTTGGCGGCTGTTTCTGCTGTCCGTCCTCTTCTCTCTCCTCTGGTGGGTGCTGGTCGGGAATACGTGGCTGTAACTCGCCGCAAGCGTGGCCGGAGCTAGCAGGGCACACACGGAGGCTTTCTGGACTCGGGCTCCATGGCAGGAGAAGACATGGCTCGGGGCCCTTCTCCTGGGGACTTCCCCAGGAGTGACCTGCAGAGCCTGCACCCACACGTGGAACGACACATCCCTACCCAGGAAGCTCTGAACCCCCTCCGTGGCCCATGCTGGCCTCTCCATAGGCCTTTCCCCTTGAGAGCCGGCCACACTGGTGTGTGCACCCCCGGACCAAAGGGTGTCTGAGGGATCACCCCTGGAGGGGTGTCTTGGTCTTGGAAGTGCCTCCAGGCCACTCAGACACGTGTGTGAGGCAGAGCTGGGGTGGGGAGAGAGGTGGTCTCTCCACCAAGCAGGGGTGGTGGCAGGCAGTGGCCAGATGCTGCAGGCCCCGACACAGGGTTCTCACTGTCACCCTGACCTTCCCTTTGGCTGCGAAGACCCGCTGGTCCGGGAGGAAGGATGGAACCATTTGTTTACCAGCTACATTGTCTTGGTGGAAAACTTCTACCTCGTTGGACACAGGGCATGTGGGGCAGTGCGATCTAGGACAGGCTTGTGCCGGCTGGAGGGCTGACCACTGCCTTCTCAGGCACTTTCTGATCCAGCCATTGACCGTTTGAGCCTGTGATTGATCATGGCAGGCGTATGGATGCCCTGAAAGGGGGAAGGCACTGGAAATGTGGTTCTCGGGCCCATGCGAGGGCCTCTGCAGGCCCCTTGCTCCAGCTGCCTGTGCGAGGGCTTCTTCCTTCCTCTGTGCTCGCATTGTGGCCTCAGGGTCCGGCCACAGTGCAGCCAGCGGCAGCATCGTCCAACTCCACACTCCCAACAGGAAGACGGAGTGAAGCAGAGCCCCGTCGACCTCAGCAAAGGTCCCCACGTCCCCCGTTGACCCCTGCTCTGTGTCACTGGCTGGAACCACGTGGCATGGCTGCAGCAGGCTCTAAAATCAAACCTTTGCCTTCAGCCTCCCTGGGGGCAGGAGGTTAGGGTTGTAGAGAAAGGGCTGACCCACAGGCTGTGTCAGCTAGAGTTCCTGCTGTCCAGACCTTCTGGGCCAGGCCTGGGTGCCCAAGCCGAGCTTGTCTGGGCTCCCGTAAAATGTGGCTCTGGACCGCCGGCCATCCTCAGGGACTGCACGTTGGGAGCTGTGGAAGAGGAAGAGATGCCAGAGCTCAGAGGTAGGCAAACGGAGGCGGCACCCAGGCTGAGCAGAGAGAAGGAACCTTGGCTCCCACTTCCTGCTTCTGGTTTTGTAGTTAAAATACCCACTTCATGCTGGATCGTGATAACCATTGCACTTTGTAGCTTAATATAGTTCAATTTGGTTTCTGCTACCAGCAAATTAAAATTATTTCAGTCAATTTTTTTAAATTGAGGCATGTCTTGGTTGTCCTTTTATAGGATACATTGACTCTTGCAAACACTTGGTATCCATTTAAACATTTTTATTGGATTAAAATGACATTTGCTCTATTTAAAAAGAAAGACGCATGAAAAAGAATAACCAAAATAACCCAAGATGTCTCCCAGTATCACAAAAGTAAAATGGGGATTTTCTACCTTAGAGGGAAAAAATCTATTCCCCAAAACTTTTAGGGGCACTTCAGGAATAGTTTCTGTTAGGAACATCAGTGTGCTGGAAGTCTAGAGGAAACTATACATTTTCCATATTTAAAACCAAGACTGGGGAGAAAATTGAGGGAACACCTTACCTGCCCCTGGGCAAGGCTGTCCTGGATTCTGAAATGTGCGGCTTGACAGTTATCATTAGCTCCGTGTTCCCAGGCTCTCCTGCAGCTACAAGTCACAGCTTCCATATTTAGGAAAACTTACATCTTGTCTGGGTTTGCAGTGACTTATCCCTACTTAATTCAGTGACACTTCAGCCGCCTGAAGTTCCCGTGGCATACGCTCTTCAATCATTATAAATTGGAATTAGCGGGTGCCTTTTGGAGGTCCAGTGGGCAGCTCTTTCGTCTCTGATGGGCTCTCTGTGGAGGTGGGGCTTGGCCCTAGCACTGCAGTGGGCTGAGCGCAGCCTTGAAGGCAGGACACCTGCCCGTCACCCTGTCTGATTCTCCCTTCAGGTGTCAGAGGCGGGGGAGCCCACCCGCCCCTCCCCTGGGCACGGCACGATCGATCCTGCAGCACAAGGCCACAGCCCGGCCCGCAGCCTGGCTCTCACGGACGACACACAGCTAGGTCTTCCCTCCTCCACCCTCCACCATCCCTAGGGGAGACTCACACTGTTTGGGGGACCGTGTGTCATAACCCTCAGGCCGGGCACTCAATGAGGCAAGGGGACAGAGAGGGAGGATTCTGATTGCCTGTGTCTGGGCCAAGTTGCCCCAGGAAAGGACTCTACGATTTGGGTCTTGGGCCCCAGGGGCTTAATAATCTGAGAAATAAGATCATCTTGGGTGACAAAAAAGGGAAAGAGCTTTGATTGGCGATACAAACCTAATATGGGTGGTCCATTGAATCAAGAAAAGTGTGTGAATCGGTGTATTTCTACAAATCAATCTCGGGGACCGACACCCCAAAAGAACGCTGTGTTGGGGGTGCTGAGCAGATGGTCACGGCAGACTGTTGAGAATGCTATTGTGCTATCGAATGATAGCCAGGTAACGTAGATACAGGGAGATAACTACCCGCCAATGACATGGAAACAAATAGAAGAAAAATAAAATGAATGGAAGGCTCCCCAGTAGTCTAATGAAATTAATTTCTAAAAACACTGCTGTGTTTCTTTAGGTGAAGAATAGAGCAATTCCCTCTACCCCATTATGAGACAAGCTTTTTTTTTTTTTGGTTCAAGTTCAGAACTACTCCTAGCAGTTGCTTAACTACAAACACAGATAGAGGAGGGGCTGGAGAGTATCAGGTACCATGGTTTAATCCCACGTGGGATTTCGTGCTTCATTTCAGCTCAGCTGCAGAGATGTTGTTCCGTCTTGTTTCTGAAACAAGGAGGGACAGATACGTGTGCATCAGGGGTGGGTGGTCTTAAATTCACTGGGGTGGAAGTTTAGCATGGGGGGAAGACCTTCCAGGGCAGCAGGCTTTCCAAAGAACGCCCATCAGCAGAGAGAGTGTAATAGCATCACTGTGCAATCTCAGGCACTCTGATTTTAGAGAGGAAGCCAGGTGTGCAAAGCCTTTTTATGGGAAACAGTGTGTGATGAGGCAGAAGACAAATGTGTATATCACAGAGTTGATGTTTGCAAACTGTGCTTGCTCACTGGAGACGAATGCAAAGTAGGTGGACTGACTTGGCCAGATTTCATAAAGGTTTTGTTCCTCACTGCAGCGGCTCAGAGATGGCCACGCTGCCCCGTCACCCCATTGAAAGGTAGGTCCAGTCCCCTTCACCCCTTGACAATGGCCTGGCCTTCATGACAGCTTTGACCAATAGAATGTGCCAAAGTTACCAGACCACGCCTTAAGAAACTGGCAGCTCGCCTGTCTGTCTTGGAGAGCTCTCCCTGACGGTCGTGGACCGCCCGGGAAGGAGCCTGAATGTCCTGAGACTGGTTTTCGAAAGAAGCCAGGTGTACACCACACAGCGGAGGCTCAGCGGAGGCCAGCTTTCCAGCTTCCTCCTAAAATACAAAATAGGTAAAGGGAGCTGGCCTGGGCTCTGCAGGTCAGGGATTTGCCAGCTGAATATCAGCAAGTGACCTCAGTCAAGACCACACAAAACAAAATGAACGCCCAGCTGAACCCCTGCCTAAATTCCCTACTGCCCTGATTGTGTGGTTTAATAAACTGGTTGTTCTAAGCTGTCAAGTTTGGGGCAATTTGTTATGCAGCAGTGGCTGACTGAGATACACAATAGCCCACTTTCAGGGTGATCATGGATTCTGTGGGTTTGGGGTGACGTTTATTAGGCTCTACCTTATAAATTTAAACATGATGAACCAGGATCCTTAGAACACAGAATTCACTGTCATTTAGATGATATGCAAAGTCATTCTGGAAATTGCACAGCGCTGCTTGTATGATGTGGCAGCAACTTTGAAATCTTCAGCAATACTTTTAAAGCCTTCTTTCTAGTGTATTCATCTGGAGGGATGATGTGGGACAATGTTTTACAAATGCTTGGCGTCTTACAGAGTCAAATGCATTGGTAACAAAATATTATAGAAAGTGTATTTGGGGGGCTTGTTCTCTAATGTGAATGGTACTCCTACTTTTACCTTAATGCACATAATATTTTAAGTTTGATAGTTTGGGTTTTTATATTACTTTCTTTCCTAGTGGCCATTTATATACTTTTCTAAAGGCTTCATGTTAAAATTAATATAGACTTTGAAATCAACTAGGACCACATAATAATGCATAGAGAAAAAATTTCTATTCCAAATTATTTGTTTCAAAATTCTTTGACTCAAGTATATTTGGCAATGAGAAACACGATTATCACAATGTGATCATTTAGAAGACTAGTAGTACTATTGCTGCAATCTCAAAATCTTGAAAAACCTTATAATGTTGTGAAAAAAATATGTGAAATTCTGAATTTCATGTTTTGCAGTTTCCTTCCTTCATCTTCTTTGTTTTAAAAATACACATACAGAGCCTGGGTTCAAGCAAAATGTAACAGAAGGTTCGAGCTACAAGCGATGCAAGACATATCTAGTTTGAACTTGTTATTTTCACTGTGAGAAACTGGAGGCTCTGAAAGGCCGAATTGTGGGTCTTTCCAAGGGTGGAACCGTGAACCACACAAAATTTATAGAGGAGAAAGAAGAAGCAGTGAAGAAGATTTAAGAAGGAACTGTGGGAAAAAGTAAGAGAAAAGCTATATCTGAGAGGCTGAGGAAGGGAGAATTTCCGGAAACAGCGATAGGCAACCGTGGCCGCCAACGTAAAGGAAGGTGAGGGAACGTGGCGTGTCCGCCGACCTGGCCAGAGGAGGAGAAGACGGCTGCCTTGGTGGGGAGAGCAGCCGGACAATGTCAGAGAGAAACGCACTCCAGGAAGTGGAGGCCAACGGTGGGTCTTTTCTGAATGTTGACAGAGAAGGGAAGGAGGGAGGTAGATGCCTTTACTCGGTTGAGAGCGGACTTGTCTTTTAAGATCAGAAAGGCTGTGATGTTTGACCCAGAGTAAAGGACCAGGGGGTAGAGTGTGGGTGGAAGGGGGGTGATGGAGTGCTTCACTCCTTTGGGATAGGTGGAGATGAGATCCCGCCCAGGCAGAGGAGACACTGGCCTTCCATCCCCAGCCTCACCCACGTTGGAAGGAGAGAAGCACAATGGGTGGGAATGCAGATAAAATGGGAAACAAGGGTGGCGGGGATTCAAGGAAGGGTCCACCTCGTGTTTCAGGTCAGGGAGCCCCTGATGCAGGAGGGACGGTGGGACGCACGGGCCAGGACAGCACGGCACCGATGGAGAGTCCCCGGGCCTCCCGTGTGCGCCTCTGTCCTGGCTCGTCTCCCAGCCGAGGTTTCCCCAGCAAGGCGGTGCCTGTCCCTTGACCTCAGGGTCCACTCCCTGGCCTCCTTCGAGTCTTCCTCTTTGAGCAGGGATTTCAGCCTCTCTCCCTGTTTGAAGAGAGTTACACAAATACAGTGGCCGTGAAGCAACTGGTGTGGCAGAAGCTGGCCCAATAGAAGCTCATCTTCCTCAAGATGCCACCTTCTCACCCCGTGAGACTGACCAAGCCCTTTAAGACAAGCAGGTGGCCGGGGGCTGGCTGATTCCATGCCTTTCACAGGAAGGAAAAGTTGGAAACAGGCGTGCGATGTCTCACCGATTTATTTCTTCTTTCTCCAGAGACTTGTGCTAAACGGTGAAGTTCACATAAAGTGAGGAGGTGCCATGGTCCCTTTCCTCCATGATTTGTTCACTCTGGTGAGAAAATGCACTTCTGTGCATTGGGCATTGGGCAGGAAACAGAGTGTGTGCCACTAAGGTCCGTGGAGGGGAGAGAGAGGGCATGAGCTGGAGAATTTCAGAGGAAACTATTCTGGACTATTCCGGGGGTAAAACTAACCTGGACCAGGTGGGCTTGGGCAGTGGAATGGGAGGCAGTCCCCAGACTCATGTCAGGGGCTGCAGTTCCGGGCCCTCCTCTGCCCGTCACTCGCCCCACATCCAGGGGCCACGCTTTCCTCCCCGCAGAGCCACCTGCTGTCGCCATGGCTGTTTCTGCTCCGGAATCCTGTAAAGCCCACCGACTTCGGTAGGCGATTAGTGATCGAGCTCCACACCCATATCAATACTGCATCAATTTCTACAGTTTGATTTTGGAGATTTTTAAATGCCCAAGCCACACGTTACTGTCACTGTCACTGGATGTCATCTGTCGTGGCCACACGCTTGGGGCGTTTTACATGCATTGGTTGACTTTACCCTGAAGACAAGCTCCAAAGGGAGGCCACCGCCAGGATTTAGCGAGGACATGCCTAAATCACTGCCCAGGGCCACACAGCGTACGTGTGGGGCTGCGTTCGGGAATCTCTATTGCCGAGCCCAGCAGGTTTCACGCCATGATTTTATCCTTCCTCAACAATCCTGAAGTTGATTCTTAGACTAAAATATACCTCTCATAATTATAGGCTAATTGAAATGCATCATCACTTTTTATTTTAGGCGATTGCAGGTTAGTGATGCTAGAAAGTTCTCTTTCTGAGAACGACTTGAGAATTTACTGTGGGGAATCTTCTCTAACCATGCTTGCAGACCAGCAGCATCTCCTGACATTTCTTCCCAAGTCAGAGTTACCAGGAAGTGACACATTCATGTCAGTTTTGGTTTTCAAATGCAGAGTTTTTATTTCTAAATTTGGAATGCTTGTAACGATCAGGCACAATTCCAATTCTCTTAAAATTACCTTTTCTGAAAACAAGCACCCACAAAAACAGAATGGGAGGTTTTTCTTCCATCTCGACTTTCCATTCTGCATTTGAAAATGAATGGTGAGAAATTAAAGTTGTCTTAATTAGCAGCAGAGCTCAAGTGTGATGCTGAAGGCTCTTTGCTGTGCGGATGGCACCTCCCAACCTGGAACAGTTAGCTGCTGGCTTTCGTCACTCTGTCTCAGTGCAAATCATAATTGCTTTAGAGCCTTCAGATTCCAATTTTGGATTCAAGTTTCTAAAAAATAATCAGATTTCTTGGATACCTGCTGAGCTGGTTGCTATCCCTGCCTTGTGCGATCTGCAAGCTGCAGTCCACACTGGTACAAGCTGTGCCTGGGGGGTGAGATGGCCAGACGGGGGTGGGGAGGCATCTGTATTAAGAGATCCATCTGCATTTTTGAAAGCCCCCTTTTCACAAATTTTTATTTTGATAAAAAAAAAACAACCAGTGTTATCACTTTCAAAGAAAAAGAGGCGGACTCTAGCCACGTGACCCCAGCCACCCTTTGTCCCTGCCCGAGTACTGGGTGCTGAGCTAAGCCCTCCCCAGAGCCCAAGAGCTCACCCAGGGCACCGGGTGGCAGGGGCTGCGGGCAGCGCTGCCCTGCTCGGATGGCCGCCGGGCAGCTCTTGCTCCAGGAAAAGTCGAGGTGAAGAAGTGCTTTGGCCGATGGTTGCGCCCTGCTCGTGTGTGCTACCAAAACTCACACCTCGAGCTCTGCAGTCCCCAGGCAGGGCGAGGCAGGGCGCAGGCGGCTGAGATGAGCAAGGGGCGGTTTCCACCTGTACAGCTGGAAGTGGTCCCCCCAGCGGACATGGCCAAGGATCAGGGGCAGAAGAAAGCCTTGAGGAGGGGCGTGGGGCCGGGACGTGGTGCTGGGCCCCTCCCTCACTTTCTCACCCCCGCCGCCCCCACTGCCTGGCCCACCTTCCTGCTAGCTGGCTGCCTCTGGGGAGGGGAGACAGGGGAAAGGCATGATCTGAAGGAGGGGTCCACTTGTGAGGTCTGCACCCCAAAGAAGGCGGGGACACGGGAAAGACAATCCCATATCCTCCTTCAGGAATTACATGGTCAAGAAACGCCAGAGCCCCCGGCTGCCTTCCCCGCTGCTCAGGGCTCCTGCCTGGGGGCCTCAGTGTGATGGGGCTGCTGCTCGGCCTTGGGGACTGCTGCCTGCACACAGGAAGGGTCCGAGCCAGGGCACGGGCAGGGCGTGTCGGGCTGTGTGCCCTCGGTGGGACAGTGGCTCCTTAGTCCGATGGATGAGGTCAGAAACGAGCCCTCCCGGGGCCATGAACCAACTGGGATGCACAGAGTGGCTAAGACGTTTCAGAGGTGGCCCCTTTGCATCCGCAGCGTCCAGGAACCCAGCAGTCCTGGCTGGGCTTGGGAAGGCCACTGGGCCCTGGGTGCTGGGGGGGTCTCGATTGCCCCTGCATCGGGGGCTCTGCTAGCCTGCTGGGGTGGCTACTTTCCGGTTGGTGCAGGACGGTCCTGCTTCACACGCTGTCCTGCTGCCACCGCTGTGCTTCCCTCGCTCTGAGAGTGTCGGGGCTTGGCGGACGCAGGCCTGTCCCACTCACAGGGAAGTGGCTGGGGCGCCCGAGCTGACCGCACAGGCTGGACACCCTCCCCCGCGGGGGGCTACACGCGTGTCCCACGCGTCCCATCAGTAACCTAAGTGACGCTGGCAGGTGCTTTCCTTAGAGACACCTAAGGAGGTTAGGAGGTGAGTTTGCCGGCGCCCTCCCCCGCCTGCGCCCTCCCCCACCTGCAGCCCCTGCCTTAGTGCAGCTGCGAGGACGCATTTCGTGCGGGCACTCCAGAATCGACTTGGATTGCCGGTGACGTTCAGGACTTGAGAAGACTCAGCTCGGGGTTTCTGTTATCTTTCCCCCATCGGGGAAGCCCGTGATGATTTGACTGTACATTGCCCTGAACTGACCTCGCAGGATAAGCTGCAGCTTCCCAGCT
The DNA here is from genome assembly GCA_004026745.1 of Myrmecophaga tridactyla. Lineage (NCBI taxonomy): Eukaryota > Metazoa > Chordata > Mammalia > Pilosa > Myrmecophagidae > Myrmecophaga > Myrmecophaga tridactyla. The sequence continues at coordinate 13,513 of PVIY010052561.1, forward strand.
GGCTGTGGGAAGGGCGTGTGGCTGGCAGTGGAGCGGCTGTGGGAGGGTTTCCTGCGGAAACCCGGGCTCTGCACCCATTTCTCTCCACTTCAGAGCCTGGTGGCGTGTCCTTGCCTAGACTGGTGTTTCCCAGTGTGGGGTCGGAAGCTCCCTGTGCTGATAAATGGGGCTTCCTAAAGTGCAGACCTGCTGAGTGAGCGTGGGGGGCCGCCTCCGGTGTGGCCCCACCAGCCCCATCTTCTGCTGGTTGTACTCTCTGGGACGCCCTCCCCCACCTTGTCTTGGGTCCGTCCGTGTGTCCAGTGCACAGTACAGACAGAATGATGCTTCCGTGACCAGGTCACAGGCAACGCTATGGCTTCTGCGTGGCTCTTTGGGTCACCTCCGTGCGTGGCTGGCCGCCGTGTTGTGAGGACGCTCAGGGGGCCCCGTGGAGGGGCCTGAGTCATGAGGAACCGAGGCTCCCAGCCTCCAGCTGTGGGAGTGGCCACCTGGAAGCAGCTCCTCTGCCCAGGTCAGGGGTGGCCACCCTGAGGGGCCTCAGCTCCAGTGGACAGTGGGACCCCAGTTTTGTGAGGAACCTGGCTCAGAACTAAGTGGCTAAGCCATTCCTGGATTCCTAGAAACTGTAAAATTCCACATGCTTGTTATCCTAAGCTGGTAATTTGGGGTTAATCTGTCACATAAAAGTAGGGGACCATGGTGGGGCGGAGGGAGGCCTGTGTTTTCGTCAGCGGGTGAGTCTCATGCACCCTAGAAGCCGAGGCCCCTCACCTGCAACTGCACATCCCGGCCCCGAGGTGAATGGACGGAACACCACCACACCCTCCACCTGGGCCACTCTCAGCGCCTCCTGACTGCCTCCAAGTCCACGCGGTCCCTTTGGGGTCTGCTCGCCACTTGTTACGCAGAGCGCACTATAAGCCAGTCCTGCCCCTCCGTGCCAGCAGCCTCCGGGGCTCCTGTCTCACTTGTGCCCATCTCGTGGCCCAATCCATGGCAGAACGGCCCTTCAGGGTCCAACCTGACCGTCTGGCTCTGCTCCCCTCTCCTTGTTCCAGCTGCCCTCGGCCTGCTGCTTGAGCCCCTGTCCCTGCACCCCAACAGTTTCCAGGGCCCCATCCCATAACGGGTCCTCCATGCCCTCCACCCGCCAGGGCCGGTTCCCTTCAGCCCCCTCCCCAGCCTGCCCCACTGGGATGCCAGCGCCGTGAGGGCCAGGACCCATCTACACTGCCCCCTGCCGTCTTCCTGCTGCCTGACCCAGAGCCCCATCTCCAGCAACATTTGTCACATGAGTGGAGGGAAACTCATGCCTGGTGCACGCCTTTCAAAGCCATCCGCGGGCGTCACCACTCTCACCTGCGGTCACTGGGTTTCTCAGATGGTGGCACGTCAACAGGTCAATTAGCCAAAATAAAAAATGATAGCATGCATTGTATTTTAATTAAAATACTTAAATTAAAACTTAGCAGGGGCTCCCCTGGCCCTGGTGCCTTTGGTCTTCCCTCAGGGTCTGATCTTTCCCAGAGCCAGGGCTGTCTCCCGGGACATGCCCACGCATCTCCCTTGCCGATCCTGCAGCCGGGAAGAGTTTTGTCTCCTGCACAGGCTCAGC
>PVIY010052562.1:0-15135 GCA_004026745.1 Myrmecophaga tridactyla
CTATATGGAACATGACATCCAGGGGCGAAAGCCTCCCTGGCAACATGGGATATGAATCCCAAGGATGAACCTGGTCCTGGCACTATGAGATCGACAATGCTTGCCTGACCAGATGTGGGCAAAGAATTGTAACAAAATAAGGTATCAGTGGCTGAGAGAGTTCAAATAGAGTCAAGAGCTATAAATGGAGGCTATTCTTTTGCAAGCTTTAGCTAGATATTGCTATTTACCATGGTTTGCCAAAACCATTCCTGCTAACCCTAAAGAACACCTAGAACTCTATCTGAGATTCTACAAAAGTTCTATGCCCTATGATTACTTACCAGACACCTATAAGTACTGAAACCCAGAGGGGCCAGCCTCTACAGTTCCATCCTCCTATCCCATATTTATTGACAGCCATTTCAACATGAAAAAGTTAGAAGGGGCATAGCCCAAATATCACTAAAGAAGGGGAGAAAGATTAAAGGAGAAAGAGGAGTTATATCAGAGATAACAGGATTTAACAAATTAGTATGACTGCTGAATCATTATATCAATATTTCTTTTAGTCTCCGGTGTCATGGAGCAGCTAAAAGGAAAAACCTAAAATTGCAGAACTGTAACCCATACCAAACTCTGAAATCTGTTCTATGAGTAGTTGTTGTTGTGTGCTTTTAAATTTATTGTTTTGTATACGTTATTTTCCACACACACAAAAAAAGAACACCTGAGACTTGAACTGAGACTCTACAAGTTTCATGCACTAAATTTCGTTTTCTGAAACCTACAATTTGCAGAGCATTCCTAGGCCAGATAAATCATGAAACCCAGAGGGATCAGACTCTCCAAGATTACCAACTAATTACCTCCCCCTATCCTTTAGGGTCAACAACGTTTTTCAAGATGAAAAGGTCAGAATGGGCATTGCCTACTGTGGTAGTTAGATCTAGGTGTCACCTTGGCTAGGTGAAGATGCCTGGTTCTGTGGCTGCAGACATGAGCCAAAGACGTGTGAACTTCATCTGTTGCTCATTACATCTGCAGTCGGCTAGGAGGCATGCCTGCTGCAATGAATGATGTTTGATTTAAATGGCTGGTGCTTAAATGAGAGAGCTCAAAGTAGCACAGCCCAAGCAGCTCAGCATACCTCATCTCAGCATGCACAGTTCAGCCCAGGCCTTTGGTGATGCAGAAAGCAATCACCCCAGGGAAAGTTGTTGGAACCCAGAGGCCTGAAGGCCAGTAAAGATCACCCTGTGCCTTCCCACATAAGAAAGAACCTCAGTTGAAAGTTAGTTGCCTTTCCTCTGAAGAACTAATGAAATAAATCCCTTTTTATTAAAAGCCAATCCGTCTCTGGTGTGTTGCATTCCAGCAGCTAGCAAACTACAACACCTACAGACTCCTATAGACTGGGAGAAGAATCACAGGAGAAGGAGGAGGTATAACAGAGAAAATAGTATTTAATAAACAGAATGACTTCCGAATCACTATATTGTTATTTCTTTTAGCCTCCAGTATTTTGGAGCAGCTGGAAGGAAAAATCTGAAATAGTGGAATGGTGACCCATACAAACTCTGAAATCTCCTTCATAACTACTTGTTGAAGTGTACTTTGAAAATTATTGCTTTTTCTTTCTTTTCTTTGTATATATATTTCACAATAAAAAACGTTTTGTTTTGTTTTTTTAAAAAAAGAGGTAAGATAAGTTTGTATCTGGACCTGTTTATATTTATCTGTGAAGTCCAGAATATAGTTGAGATAAACGGATCTGACTCTCAGGGAAGAAATATGAGTCAGACAGAGATTTGAGAGCTACTGAAACCATTGGAATGAATGGACTTTCCCAAATAAAGAGATATAAAGCCTAGGGTAGAGAAAGGGGAAGTTGGCCAAGGAGACCAGTCAAACTGGCCAAGGAGACTGGAGGTAGCCAAAGAAATAAAAGAAAAATCAGGGAAGAGATAAGTGTAGTAAAAGCCTGTAGAAGAGAGTGTTATAAGAAGGAATCAAATTCTGCTTTGGAGAGAAATGAGAAAATTAAAATGGCAATCAAATTTAACAATAGCGCAGTAATTAGTGACCTTGGCAGTTGCAGGACCTATTGATGGGGGAGGACAAAGAAAAAGAGAAGAGAAAGTGAATAATCTTTCAATTCTTTTCACAGTTAGCTCTGAAAGGAAAGCTAGACATAGAATGCCAGAAGTTTGGCATTATGGTATCAGATATGTTTTCATTTGCTCAAGATGGAAAGATGTAAGCATTTTAAAATGCTAATAAGAGGAAGTCAAGAGGAGAAAATCTGAAGAAAGATAAAAACCATGCTGGATAGACCCAAGTGTTAATGAGCTTATCTCTGGGTGTTAGAATAAAAGATAATTTTTACTTTCTTTACACTTTCCTAGGTTTTTACCACTATCTACAATGGCATGTACTACCTACGTATTCTTTTATAAATCAGAAAAAATATGTAAAGACTTCCAGGTAACTGATGAAAACAGCAGTTCTAAATTCTGTATTTTAACTGCAGATGCTACTTGCTGAAAAATGGATGCAAAATATGCCAATGGATCAGTAGATACTGACAACCATGGAAGTGATATTTGGCTGCACAGACCATAGAAGAACTATAAAACACTGAAAGAATGAAAAAGATGACAGTAAGTTAGAGCCATATGGAAATAATACAGCCACGCATACCTCATGAGGGTTGGCATTCAGAATGATGACTTAATCAGCAAAAAATACTGAAATACAGAATTATACAATTTCAAGGACAGAAGTCAGTTTTGATTATTTCATCCATTTATTTTATTGATTAAACAACTAAGACCCTGAGTGGATATGTATTTAATATGCTTAGAAAATTCTTGAAAATAGGCAGAAAGGTTGAGCTCTATCAAAGTACAATTTTACACACATGTACATTTGGTATGTTCCCATTTATATCAAGTACAAAACCAGTCAATATTAAACTCTACTGTGAGGAGTTATGAAAGCAGTTGATTGCCCTTGGCAGGGACAGTAACTGGGCAGGGAGCATGAGGGTCCTACTGATATGGTGGCTTGACCAGGAAGGCTGGTTAAATGGCTATGTGAGTTTGTGAGAGTTCATCAAGCTATATAAACTTATAAACACTTATCTGCATGTATAGTCTACCTCAGTAAAATCTTTAGAAAGAAATAAAATCAAAGGCCATATCCTCCATGTAAATTTTTAGTTAACTTTTTTAGTTTTAACACTTAAAAAGCATAAGTGTTTCAAAAGAAAAAAAAAGCATAAGTGTATCAAAAGATCATTTAGGTAAAATATTTCCGGCAATACAAGATAAATGAGCTGTCAATGAACAATTTTATGACATGATACATTAGAAACCCTTTTTAAAAGCTTTTGGCAATTTCAGACTTACAGAAGAGCTGCAACAACAGCCTAACAAATTCCCATATACTCTTCACCCAGATTTTCCCAAATGTTAACAGTTTACCACATTTCTTTATCATTCTCTTACTCACATACACACACTCTTCTCCCCTCAACATATAAAGTTGCACACATGATATATCCTTACCTCTAAACAAGTATGTTTCCTAAACCAACAAGAACTTAACACAGTACAATTATCAAAATCTGGAAATTAACATTAGTATCATACCAGTATCTAATCTCCATATCTTATTCAAATTTCACAAATTGACCTCATATTGTACCTCAGGCAAAAGAGAAAAAAAAAAAGATGCTTTTTTCTTGGTCTAGGAACACTGCATTTAGTTGTCTTTTCAGTTTCCTTTGATTTAGAACAATTCATCAATCTCTTTGTCTTTCATTATTTTGATACTTTTAAATACAGGCCAGTTATTTTATAGAACGCTCCTCATTTAGATTCATCTGTTGTTTTTTCACAATTAGATTCAGGTTACATTTCACAGAAGTGATGTTGCATTCTTCTCAGTGTGTCAGTTAAGAGGCACATAAAAATCTGTCCCATTATTGATGATGTTAACCTTGATTACCTGGGTAAGGAGCTATCTGCTAAGTTCCTCCATTTTAAAGTTAATAATTTTTCCTATTATTATTAAGGGGAGATACTTTGAGACCATGTAACTGTTCCGTTACTCCTCAAACTTTCACTCACTAGTGATTCCTGCCTGAATCAGAACTAAGATGATTGCCAAATAGTGTTTTTCTAATTATTGTTATATTAGTTGGCATTCTAATATAAAGAAAACTTTCTCTCTTCATCCACTTATTTATTTGTATGGATTTATATTCAGTTGATTACATTATATTTTCATTTCTTTGATGCTCTGTGAGAGTCCCTGCAAAGCTGGTTCCTATCCTTTTTGACAGTCCCATCATTCTTTGATAACTTTAATACTTTCTGGTATAAGATGCTGCTGGTTCAACTTGTTCTTTCCAAGCCTTAACCTAGAATCACCCATTTCCCCAAGGATCCCTGTTTCCTTTTAATGGAGAGTGGATTTAGTAACCAAAACCTGGAACCGCATATGCTCACTGCTACTGGAATATACATGCATGCACACACCTGTATCTATTCTGTATCTAAAATATATAGAGCCATTAAGCTTACACTGTCACCTCCAATTCCAATCCAACAACGTAGAATTCACTCTAGCCTTCCCCCTTTCCATATTTATACAATGAGAAACTTGTCTCTTATTATATAATTATTCTACTTACTTGTTTAATCCTGGAATACAAAGAAGCCAGCTTCAGAACTGCTAATCCATACCAATGCAAACACCAAAGTTATCGACAAGATTTCTTTTTCTCTTCAGCCTATGTTTAAGTTATTTGGGTTAGTTCATTTTCTCCCTTTATTGTTATTATATGACTCTTCTGAAATACAGCTAGTTAGATTCATGTGGTTTTGTTTGTATTCCATTTTTGAGTTCTTTCTCCATCCTTGCTTTTTTCAACATGTGAAAGATTAATAAATTTCCAAAAGCAAGAACCATAGATAGAATCAAAAGATATAATAAAAAACATGTCATTCTTCCATTCTCTCTACCCTGCTCCCACCTCTTGAAGGTAATGAATCTCATTTCTGGCTTATCTTATATTTCTTTTTGTACAAATGTGCAGATACATACACAATTTAATTAGCATCCCCCTGCGACTGCCCTTGTTATAGAAATAGTAGGACATTACTGACATTCTTTTGTACTTTGATATTTCCACTTAATACATCCTCAAAGTTATTCTATATCAGTTTGTAGATATCTTTTTTCTTTAAATAGCTGTATACAGGAGCCAACTGAAAAAGCTCCCACTGGCCAATTTGAGCAACAAAATAAAGAAATATTATTGGACTATAACCCAAAGTATAAAACAAATATATCCTTAAGTCCCCATTAATACAAACAAATAAATGGAGAAGAGGCAAATCCCCCTGCAAAAGAATTCCAAATAATTTTTGTAGATACTTCAAGGAAAAGCATAACTTCTAACTCCTTAAGCGTGGACTGTACATAGTAACTTCTTCCAAAGTGTTCATTATGAAAAAGGGGTAAAAAAAGATGAACTTTACAATGGAAGAACCTGACAAACACTACCACAACCAGGTGATCAAGGTCAATATCAACAGTGATAAATAATGCTGATGTATGTACCCTTAATACATTGTGATAAAAATGGCACTTTACCTCTATAGTCCTCTCCCCCCATAAAAACATTACCACAGTCTAACCATGAGAAAAACACTAGAATTAGAAGGGCATTCTACAAAATACTGACCAGTATATGCCTCAAAACTGTCCCAGTCATCAGAAACAAGTACAGTCTGAGAAACTGTCATAACCAAGAGAAATCTAAAGAGATATCACAAATAAATACAATGTGGCATTCTAGGTGGGATCCTGAAACAGAAAAAGGACATCAGGTAAAAACCTAACATGATTAAATCTGATTGAAGTATGGACTTTAGTTAATGGTAATGTAGCCTTTTTGTTTCATTAATTGTAACTAATGTACAATTATGTATTTGAGAACCCTGTACTATCATTTCAGTTTTTCTGCAAATCTAAAACTGTTCTAAAATATAAACATTTAGGTTTCCCCAATATTTTGTATTTGTGACAATGGTGCAGTGAACAACTTTATGCTAATGAATCTCATGTTGTTGGAGGTATACTTTTATGATAAACTCCTAGAAATGGAAATGTTGAGTCAAAAGGTAAGCACAATAAGCAGTTTTGTCAGACTATCAAATCCCCATCACAAAGACTTGTCTCAATCTGCAGTCCAACGAGATATGTATGATGTTGGACTGCAGATTGGACTGCAAAGATATGTTCCTTTCCCACATCCTTGCCAACAGAATGTATGCTCATACTGTTTAATTTTTGCCAACTGAGAGATAAGAAATGGCATCTTAGTGTAGTTTTTAATTTGCATTTCTCTATGATTGAGGCTGAACATCTTTTCACATGTTGCAAAGACATTTCTTATCTTTTTCTTGGATTTTCTGTTCATGTTTTTGCTCGTTTTTCTATAAAACCTTTGGCTTCTTTTCCCCCTCAATTTTTAAGTCCTATGTTGGCTATTATCCCATTATTACCTGTGTTATATGCTATCAATACTGTCTCTCCATCTGTGGTTGCTCTTTTGACTTTGCACCTGTTTTTTTTTAACATATTCAAATTTATCAGTTTTTTATTTTATTGCCTTTGTAATAAAATGAGTCCTAGTTAGGCATATATGAGTTATAAAGGAATCTATCCATGCTTTCTTAGTATTTGCATGGCTTCATTTTTTTTTAATTTTTGTTAATAAAACCAATCAACATACAATATGAACATTCTTTTTTTATCACATAGTTGTATATTCATCATCATGATCACTTCTTAGAACATTTGAATCAATTCAGAAAAATAAAAGAAAACAGAAAAAATTCATACATACCATATCCTTTACCCCTCCCTTTCACTGATCACTAGCATTTCAATCTACTAAATTTATTTTAACATTTGTTTCCCCTATTATTTATTTATTTTTAATCCATATGTTTTACTCATCTGTCCATAAGGTAGATAAAAGAAGCATTAGACACAAGGTTTGCACAATTACACAGTCACATTGTGAAAGCTATATTATACAATCATCTTCAAGAAACATGGCTACTGGAACACAGCTCTACATTTTCAGGCAGTTTCCTCCAGCCTCTCTGTTACGCCTTAACTAAAAAGGTGGTATCTATTTAATGCGTAAGAATAACCTCCGGGATAACCTCTCGACTGTTTGGAATCTCTTAGTCATTGACACTTTATTTTGTCTCATTTCTCTCTTCCCCCTTTCGGTTGAGAAGGTTTTCTCAATCCCTTGGTGCTGAGTCCCAGCTCATTCTAGGATTTCTGTCCCACATTGCCAAGGAGGTCCACACCCCTGGGAGTCATGTCCCACGTAGACAGGGGGAGGGTGGTGAGATTGCTTGTTGTGTTGGCTGAGAGACAGAGTCCACATCTGAGCAACAAAAGAGGTTCCCTTGGGTGTGACTCTTAAGTCTAATTTTAAGTAGGCTTAGCCTATCCTTCACAGGATTAAGTTTCATATGAAAAACCCTAAGATTGAGGGCTCAGCCTATTGCTTTGGCTGTCCCCACTGCCTGTGAGAATATCAAGAATTCTCCAGTTGGGTAAGTTGAATTTTCCCCCTTTCTCATATGGTTTCATTTTTGACATTTAGATCTCTGAGCTATTAAAGTTGATTCATATGTATAGTATAAGGTATAGATCTAATTTTATGTTTCCAAATGGCTATATAATTGTCTTAGGGTCATTTATTTAAAAATCCTTCTTCAAAATGTCTGCTTCTGGCCATGAAAGAATAACTGATAAAGAACCAGCCCTCTCACTGCAAAATACTAGAAAACTAGGCAAAAGATATGAAACCACTATTTTCACACATTGAAACAATAGCCCTATGTTCACCCCAAGCTTTCTACCTAGAGGAATTTCAAAACAATGAAGCAGGGAAATGTAACCCAAGAGAATGACAACTTCATTGTGTTGGAGAGGCAGATATCAGAATCTGGGAAAGTTGATATAGCTGGAATTTGCGAGGTAAGAGTAGAGGAGAGAGATATGCAGAAATCTACACAGGGGTTGCCTTGAGTCACTGACTGAATATTCATCTGCACGTGTGTGGGTTTAAACTTCACAAAGCCAGGCAAAGAACAGTAACAGTAGCTATACGCAGAAAAATGTGAAGAGCTCACACAGGACTGGGAGTCTATGTGTAGAGATCTCATTGGCCACTCAAGTCGATCAATGAAGACCCCAAAAAATCATGTTTTAGTAGTTGCACTAAACTAATCCCATAGTAAACACTACTCCAGATATGCCATAAAAATACTACTAAAAAAACTATTAACCACTTTTTTTTATAGAAACCAACAAGTTGACTCTAATATTAATATGGAAGTGAAGAGGACTTAAAATAGACAAAATGACTTTGGAAAAGAACAATGGTGGAGAATTTACATCATGTAATTTCAAGACTTGCTACAAGGTTACAACAATCAAGACAGTGTGGTAGTGATGTGAAGGAAAGGCACAAAACCAATGGAATGGACTAGAGAGCCCAGAAATAGATCCACTCATGTCAACTGATTTTTGACAAAGGGCTAAGGCAATTCAGTGAAGAACAGTCTCCTCAACAAATGGTGCTAAAACAACTGAATAACCACAGAGATAGAAAATAAACCTTAACTCCTCACACCATACAAAAAATTACTTTGAAATGAATCACAGACTTAAATGTAAAAGCTAAAAACTATACAACTTATAGAAGCAAACATAGGAGAAAATCTTTGTAATCATGTAATATACAAAGGACACAAAGAACACAAACCATGAAAGAGAAAAAGAATGATAAATTATACTTCATCAAACTGCTCTTTGTTACATCATCTTAAGAAACAGAAAAAGGATGCCAAGGCTGGGAGAAAATATCCACAATACATATTTATCAGACAAAGGACTTGTGTACCCAATGATATAAAAAATTCTTACAACTCAATAAGAAAACAAACCCAATTTTTAAATATGGGCAAAAGATTTGATAAGACTGTCCCATAAGCACATGAAAAAAGGCTCAAAATCATTAGCCATCAGGAAAATATAATTTAAAATCACAATGAGATACTACCACATATCCATAGGATGACTAAAGTTGAAAAGACAACATCAAGATGTGCTGGTAAGGTAGCTGGTGGGAGTGTAAAATAGTTCAGAATGAAAAAATATGGCAGTTTCTTATAATTAAACATACATTTACCACATAACCCAGTTATTTCACTCCTAGGTATCTACCTAAGAGAAATAAAAAAGATATCCATACAAGGACTTGAACATGAATGCTTATAACAGCTTTATTCAAAATTGCAAATTAACTAATTGGTCATCAATAGACAAAAACAAATAACGCACAGAAACACACACAAAAAAACTGTGATTTATTCATACAATGGAATGACTCAAAAAAGAAGTGCTGACACACACAATTGCATGTATGAACCTCAAAAAAATATGCTGAGCAAGAGTGTACAACACAGATTCCATTTATAAGAGATTCTGGAACAAACAAAACTAAATTATAATAACATAAAGTAGTTCAATGATTAAATCAGGCCAGGGTGGAGGGTTAGGGATGACTGTAAAAAAGCACAAAAGAACTTGATATAATGGGAATGTTTTATATTTTAAATGTGATGGTGGCTTTGTGAGTCTACATTTATCAAAACCCATGAAACTACGCACTTAAAATAGGTACATTTTATTGTATGTAAATTATACCTCAATAAAATTAATTTTTTAAAAGTCTACCTTTAGTTCCAATGAGCTGAGATGCCTCCTTTATTGTAAGAAATAATTTCAAATGGGGGAAAATTTTTAATTTGACTCCAATTTTAAAATAGCCATGGACCAAAGGGCAATATGGAAATATAGCCATGTAACAAAGCTTACCTAAAAGGAAGGACTGAAAACTCTGGCCCTTGCCTTAATTTGATTGATCTAAGAAATATAAACGAATAGCTGATATTCTTCTTTACGTTTAATGTTATGAAAAACATTCACATCTAAAGGGTAGTCATGGCAAAAATCCTCAAACACAAAACTATGTAATTCCAGACAGTCTCCATCTCCTCACTGAGCTTTTTTCTGCCTAAAGATCCTCTTTACTTTTACCTCTGCCTGTAACTGACCATATATAGAACTGAAATATTGTCAACGCAAATAATCAGTCCCTATTCTTAAAAAAAATACACACTTTATATCTTTTCTTTTAAAAATCTAAAGTTGTGCTTTACTTATGTGGTGGCACTCATTTTCAGTTAAAAGTTCCCAAGTTTTGATCTAAATGTTTGGTGACAAGTTTGTCTGAAGGATATTATCATAAACAACATTCTTCGATCAGGTAAAAATAAATGACTTCACCAGTCATATTACTACCTCATTGCTGATCTTTAAACTTTACTCATTTAAATGATGCTTACTATTATTATAATTTAATGTGTGTAGTTTATGAATATCATTGAGAAAAATAACTAATGCATCATGCAAATTTAAAAACACAAATGTCTTCAAACAACAGTGTCATGCATCAAATAAATGAACAAAAACTAGATAGTCTACATCTATAAAAATATCAGCCTGATTTAATACATTCCAAGCATAGACTTTTCTATTTTGGTTTTAATTGTGGAATGTTTTCTATTCCACTAAAAATTAAGTAAACCAGTCAAATTAAGCCAAATATAAATTAGATCTAGTTAACATCTAATTATAAAATGTTTCAATTTCCTTTAAACAGAAAGGTAGTCATCAAGAAGCAGAAAATTTTACAATAATTCCATCCTGCTCAGAAGACTCAGAGCCTAACATTGTTCCAGCACTCTTTAATTAGGAAAAGGAAAGCAATTTATAGCAAAAACATGGATTTCAACTATAACATACCATTTATAAACTGTCATGTTTGAGGTGTTTTTTTTTTTGGATGAGCAGGCACCGAGAATCGAACCCAGGTCTCTAGCATGGGAGGTAAGAACTATGCCACTGTGTCACCATGCTTGAGTTTTACTAATCAACAAAGGAGGTGTTTTTTGAAAATTCACAAGTATCAACTGCTAATCTTTAATAAGCTCCCAAATCCACATTGACTAAAGCATTATCATTCCCTCTATAAATAGAGATAACATTTTATATTAGTGTGTTGTACCTAAGTTTCATTCTTCCTTTATGGTATTTTTTCTGAACTCTTACATTTTTATGACATTCCTTTAGCAAGTTAATCAAGACGTTGCATTCTTCAGTATGCAAGTGTGGAGATAAGTCGGGGTGCATCTTTAGAAGGTGATGAATCACAGCAGAGCAACCTGTGGATACAAGAGTGCCTTAAATATGCATGAATATATTTGTTAATGTGACCTAAAACTATTTTCAATAAGAACTTGCAGTGACCTTTATCAGACAAAAATGTTGACCATTAACCAGCTGTATGACATCAAACAAGTTATTGAACTTCAGATTCAGCTTCCTTATCCAATGATTTCACATATTCAGTAACTTATCACAAGTATTTAGAGAACCTGTAAATTCAGAAGTAGAAGGAATCTTCAAGAGACCCAACCCTGGAAAACAGAAAAGACTTGCCTGTATTGGTAAGCCTGACTTCAAACATTTTCCCCACAATTCCTGAAGTTTATTATGACTCACTTTGTTCAGACGAAATTCTACCAATTAAGATAACTGGCTTATTGATCATTTTAATAATGTGCATTCATCTGAGAGAGCATAAAGAGCCATTAGTCGAGACTCACTTTAGTGTGAATTTAGACTTTTTTCTTCCTAACATGTGGTTGAGGAAGCATAAACTAAACAATGAAGTGAAACATGAGAAAAATTTTCTTCTGAAAGCTCAAATTTAGCAGTTTGCTAAAGCTGCCAGAATGCAATATACCAGAAACAAGATGGCTTTCAAAAGGGGGAGTATATTAAGTTGCAAGCTTACAGTTCTAAGGCCGCGAAATTGTCCAAACTAAGGCATCCAGGGAAAGATATCTTAATTCAAGAAAGGCCAATGGGTCCAGGACACCTCTGTCAATTGGAAACGCACATGGTAACATCTGCTAGCTTTCTCTCCTGGCTTCTCTTTCGTAAGGATTCCATGGGGGTGTTCTACTTTTGCTTCTCCAAAGATCTCTGGCTGTGTGGCTCTCTTAGGTCTAAAGCTTTTTCCAAAATGGTTCCCTCTTAAAGGGCTCCTGTAAGCAACCCCACCTTGAATGCATGCAGACCCATCTCCACGGAAAACATCTAATCAAATGTTGCCATCCACAATAGGGTGGGTCACATCTCCATGGAAATAATAAAAAGATCCCACCCAGCAATACTAAATGAGGATTAAAGAACTTGGCTTTTCTGGGGTACACAACAAATTTAAACTGGCACATTCCACCCCTTGGACCCCAAAAACACATGTTCTACTGCAGGGAGAGCCAAGATGGCAGCTTAGCAAGGTGTGGGATTTAGCTTGTCCTCCAGAGCAGCTAGTGAATAGTCAGAAACAGCAGAGAACAACTGCTGGGGCCATGTCAGTGACCGAACACACAGCGTATCCCAGTTTGGACCAGCTAGACGGGCTGCAAGCCCCCCACAACCATGAGTGCCCCAAGCCACAGTGTCCGGCATCCCTCCTCCACAGGCTACTTCCCAGAGGGGAAAGGAAAGAGACCTTACTAGCAGCAGAGGCTGAGCACAACCAACGCCAATTATGGAATTAATTAACAAATTCTGACTACAAAAAAATAGGCCCCCAGCTCCGCTGAACCTCAAGTAACAGCAGAGGTCACTGGTTTTTGCCCCTGCGAAGAGGGGGCAGGGCTGACAGAAAAAGAACAAAGGAAAAAAAAAACAGGTTATTTTGGATCTGAAAAGGCCTGGGCCCTGCAGGAAAGGAGGAGGCACACAGGACCTGGAGATACACAGAGCAACATACCAACTTAAGCTCTTGATTGACAAACCGAAGGAACAGGGTCCTGCTCTGAAAAGGATTTTTCTTTTTCTCTTTTGTGGCTGTGTTTCTACAGCTTGACTGCTCTTTGGATACAGCTGAAGGGCTTCCTGGCCTCCACAGCCCCAGGCATAGGTAGAAACAAGCTTGTTTGAGACCTTGTCTGGAGCCTGTGCCTTCCGCAGGGGAGGGGTGAGGCCCAACTCAGGTGGAATCCCCCCTCAAGGAATTCAGACACCAGGGTTAGGTAATTCAAAGCCATTAAAGCCAGCCTACGACCTCTCCTCTGTCTCCAACACACCCCCAGCAGGGAAAGTCTGCCAAAGTGAAAGGTACCGCATCATCTTATGCTGGTGGGACCTGCAGGCAGACAATTGCCACATACTGGGCAGGATAAGAAAAACACAGTCCAGAGACTTCACAGGAAAGTCTTTCAATCTGCTGGGTCTCACCCTCAGGGAAAACCGACGCAGGTGACTCTTTCCTCCTGATAGGAGGCCAGTTTGGTCTGGGAAAATCTGGCTGGGATCTATAATACCCAAGTAGACCCCCTAAGGGTGGGGGAAAAGCACCATAAGGCAGGGCAAGAAACAAGAAAACAAGAACAGAAAAATTCTTCTCTGTTAAACAAAACCTAAGCTAGTGGTCCAGAAAAAGCTGAACTAAATGTCAAACAGACAGACAACAAATTCATCCAGCAAGAAAACACTAGGTAAAAGAAGTGAAAGCAATCTCCAGAATAAACTAATAAAGGTAGTTAAATGCCTAGAGGCCAGCAAAAAATAACAAATCACACTAGGAAAATTGAAGATATGGCCCAGTCAAAGGAACAAAACAACAATTCAAATGAGATACAGGAGTTGAAACAATTAATTCAGAATATACGAGCAGACATGGAAAACCTCATCAAAAACCAAATCAATGATTTGAGGGAGGATATAAAGAAGGCAAGGAATGAACAAAAAGAAGAAACTGAAAGTCTGAAAAAACAAATCACAGAACTTACGGGAATGCAAGGCATGGCAGAAGAGATGAAAAAAACAATGGGAACCTACAATGGTAGATTTCAAGAGGGAGAACATAGGATTAGTGAACTGGAGGATGGAACATCTGAAACCCGACAAGATAAATATAGGGGGAAAAATGGAATAATATGAGCAGGGACTCAGGGAATTGAATGACAATATGAAGCACACGAATATACATGTTGTGGGTATCCCAGAAGGAGAATAGAAGGGAAAAGGAGGAGAAAAATTAGTGGAGGAAATTATCATTGAAAAATTCCCAACTCTTATGAAACAATTAAAATTACAGATCCAAGAAGTGCAGCGTACTCCAAAGAATAGATCCAAACAGATGTATTCCAAGACACTCACTAATCGGAATGTCAGAGGTCAAAGAGAAAGAGAGAATCTTGAAAGCAGCAAGAGAAAAGCAATCCATCACATACAAGGGAAGCCCAATAAGACTATGTGTAGATTTCTCAGCAGAAACCATGGAGGCAAGAAGACAGTGGGATGATATATTTAAATTATTAAAAGAGAAAAACTGCCAACCAAGAATTCTATATCCAGCAAAATTGTCCTTCAAATATGAGGGAGAAATTAAAACATTTAGAGACCAAAAAGTCACTGAGAGAATTTGTGAATTTGTGACCAAGAGACCAGCTATGCAAAAAATACTAAAGGGAGCTATAGAGGCAGAAAAGAAAAGACAGAAGAGAGAGGTGTGGAGAAGAGTATAGAAAGGAAGACTATGAGTAAAGGTTAAAAAAAAAAGGAAAATTAGATATGACGTATAAAATCCAAAAGGCAAAATAGTAGAAGAAAGTACTACCCGTACAGTAATAACACTAAATGTTAATGGATTAAACTCCCCAATCAAAAGACATAGACTGGCAGAATGGAATAAAAAACAGGACCCATCTATATGCTGTCTACAAGAAACACATCTTAGACCCAAAGATAAACATAGGTTGAAAGTGAAAGGCTGGGAAAAGATATTTCATGCAAATAACAACCAGAAAAGAGCAGGAGTAGCTATACTAATATCCAACAAATTAGACTTCAGATGTAAAACAGTTAAAAGAGACAAAGAAGGATACTATGTACTAATAAAAGGAA